>JAKWJA010002224.1:0-121450 GCA_027704765.1 Solanum habrochaites
TCTTTGGTTGGTGAAATGATTGTGCATTATCATCTTCTTCTTCACACACTTGTCTTCGGCAGCATGGAAATGGAGAAAACCAACCCGCAACTCTTGGCCAGCAGCTGCAAATATTTGGGTTAGTAATCTCCTGTTTGGTGTGTTAATATTTAGAATACCCTTGTTAAGTATCCATTAATTTTAAGAGGGGCGCGTGAACCAGTAGCTTTAGGAAGTTTGTTTAGTTATTGAATGGCTAAGTATTGAAATGGAAACCATAATCGGCTTATATGTGTTGTGTGGTTGATTGGGCTGTTTTGATTAAGCAAAATGCAGGAAAATTCTGTTTTGGGCATTATGTAATGTTGAATGGAGTATGCGTAATACTCCCAAAGGATGAATACGATAAGGTAGATGTGTTGCGAATTATAAAAGAGTTAGTGCTCGGCTGGTGTCGTTGCGTCGCTGCTATGGTTGCCAAGAATGGATGTTTTGGGGAGGGGGACAGGGGGGCTTCTAATATGATTCTTGGGTTATAGTGTTTGGTATTGCTGTGGATAAATTTGGATTGTTGTGGAATGCGACGAAGAAGTAAGAAAATAGGGGAGGTGTGCCGAATTTCGGTAGTTATTAGTAGCTTAAAGGAAAGGAAAGCACGATGTTTATCTAATTGCGGCACGATTGTTGCTTGTTATAGAAATAGCGTGAGCAGTAATATTGGCTTGGCGGATCGGATATACGCGTATTGTAACGTTGTACCTTTTTCTTTGTGAGCCTCGGGCATGATGGATGACTTTTAAAAATCAGTGAAAAGGAACAGATTGATACTTATCGTAGAGCGTCTAGGTGACGATATTCTTGCTTCCACAAATTATTCCTCTATATATCGGCTACTGCTAAGCTATGATATTTAATATCTATGGTAATGCTTCTTAGAGTCATTGAGATTTTAGTTTCCATATAGTATTAAAGGTTCATAATCTTGACGAAAACATGGATCTAAAGGGTAAGACTCCCTTGCTGGTTAACGTTGATTGTTCGATTGGAGTTCAGAAATGATTGTAATTGCAGATGGTTGACTCATAATCTTCTGCTCGTGCATAGAGTCCTTTATCATTTCACCGAGGCCCGGGCAGGGTATGTTCCGGCGGCGTTTCTGAATATGTCACCGAGTTACTCACTAGAGGGCCGCGGGGGGGGTATGTATATTTATATATGATTGGTGATGAGGTGGTTATGATGATGATGATGGACGGAGATGACGTGATGATTTATGTTGCCGAGCCCCTTACTAGGGAAGATGGGCACCTTAAATTGTTAAATATATGCATGATTTTATCTTAAAAGGGTATATGTGTAGCGATATTTGTTTCGACTTGCCCATATGGTATCCTGTCAACTTTACCTTATGCTGACCATACTCAGTAACATTGCTCCGTACATGACCCCCACCCTTTCCGGGGGGCTGCGTTTCATGCCCAGGTTGTAGACGCACAGTTCGGTGCATCCTCCCAGACCTAGGAATCTACTCTTATGATGAATTGGGAGAGCTCACTGTTCTGGAGCCAGTCGTTTTAGTTTAGTAAATACTTTGTGTAGTCTTTTTTCTCGCTATGGGTTGGCGGGGACCTGTCCGTCGCAGTTTCACTAATGTACTCTTAGAGGTCTGTGGACATTATAGTGGGTTGCTACATATATCGTTTTGGATAATCGGTTGGACATGGTTTGTGGGCTGTCCGCTGGTTACAACGGGCAGCCGTGTCGGGCTGAGTACATTCATTGTGTATTGTGTAGTGGCAGCCTTGTAGGCATAGATATGTTATTTGCCTTTGGAATAGTGGCTGCCTTGTCGGCCTCGCTATATGTTAGGGTTGAGTGGTTTATGACTCCTTATGAGGCAAGTCCTCTTATATATATGAGACGTTGGGGTTGGTGATGTGAGTAAATTCCATATTGTCTTAGTTTCAGTTGGTTATACTTAGAGGGTTGTATGGGGGGTGTCCCAAAGGGCGACTTAGTCACAGCAATTCGGGTTGGGTCGTGACAGGAAAGCATGTTTAATGAATAAGTACTTATATAGAGTTGTAAGGGTGTCTAGTTAAGGTAATGAAGGATGGGAATAAGAATGGTACTTTCATCTTTACCTAGATAAGTGTTAAGAATGACTCTAGTAGGAAAGTTGGTTGATATGTAGGACATTTGATACAAACTTAGGGAGTCTTAAGGCATATTTATGTCTATTTGAAGAGGTCAGGTATGGGACATTCTCTTTTGATATGAGTAGTCTATTTGATAACTTTGACAGGATAATATCATTATTCTATGAACGGCTATTGTTTAGTGAGAATGATCTATCCTTGGTTAGTCTAAGGATCTCTAAGTGTGTGTGAATGGATGTATGGTGGTCAATTAAACTCACTCCAGAGAACCTTAGTTTTTTAATCACCTTGGGAAGAGGAAGAGGATCTTCATGTCTATGTGGTTGATGTTACTGTAAGTGTGTATATCTCATTATAGGTGGTTTTAAGGATCTTCTAGGTTGTCTAGAGAGGGGTATGGGCGGTCTCTCTTTGTCTCTCTTAAGTGAGTCTTGGGATAGATTTTAGTGAGGAATTACATGCTAGAAATGTCTAAGGTGGAGTTAAGGAATTCACTGTAATAGGACTAGTTCACTGTGTATAAAGGGTTTCTTAAAAACTGATAAATTGCTGAAGGTATTTTTAGTGTTTCAAGGGTGTTAAAGTGTTTTTATTATGCTATAGTATGATGTTTTAATCAAAATGCATGAAAGCATGTATTTATTAAATATCCGTTTTCATGTTTTTTGAATGGTTTCACATACTTAGAGCATCTAATGTGCTAACCCCTTCTTTTCCCTTTTTGATTGAAGTGTAGGAATTGGAACAAGTCTGATATCCACGGGAGGAGGGATAGTTTGTAAAGTGGTTGGAGATGAAGTATTTGTAAGTCCTCATAGATTCGAGGACAATTACCCATGTCCTTCATGTTTATTCTCTTTTATGTCATGTATGGGGGTAGTCCCAATGTGTTGTATACCCAAAAGATTAGAAGCTGTTCAATGAGATGTCTGTCATTTTAATACTTAGGAAATTTTTCCTCTTGCGTATTGCTTATGGAAAGAGTTCTTTGTGAGTGAAGAAAGTATTAACTTATTAGTCATTTATTAATGTTTCATTATCCAATGAATATTAGAATGAGTTTAGTGGACTTGTGAAGTCTTATTTGCCGTGTGGAGAATAAAGGGATGCTCTAAATTCTAGGTGTACTTAGGTCGTTCACAGGGTCATTTCAGTTTTACCTTAAGAAGAGAAAAGTTAGTTTCAAAAGGGGAGTATCCATCACTTAGTCCGAGTTAATGACTCAAGTGTTGAGGATCCTTCCTTTCGGTACTGTTCCAATAGTAAAGAGTTTTCAAAAAGTCTTCTTGATGATATACCCAGGGTTCCTCTGAAATGCGAGATAGACTTCTGCATGAAACAAATCCTAGATACTAGTATTATAGCTATTCCTCGATACAGAATGGAAACCATAAAAGTTAAAAGAGCTAAAAGAACAACTTCAAAGAGGTTTGACAAGTGCTTCAGTGACAAGTGTTAAATTTGGTGCATTGCGGTCCCCTTCCCCCCACCTCTAACCACCCCGCCCTACTCCCCCCCCAAACAACCAACCCCCACCCAACCTCTCCACACAAAACCCGCCACACGTCTTCCCCACAACACATTCCCCACCCCATCCCACGGAAGCACTCTACGCGCATACCACCTCCCAAAACAAGCCACTCCCTACACCCACTTACCACGCCCCTCAACAATCCCCACACATCACCCCCACCATCAACCTCCTCGCACCCTTCAACCCTCTTCATATATACACCACAACGCCCCGACCCCAACCCCCCACAGCTCCACTCACAAGCCTCAATACCCCACTACATATTCCCAACCCACTTCCCACACCTCCCCCCGCCATTACCCCCCCCCCCCCCCAACGTCCCTCCCACACCCCAACATACACCCCCCACACGCAGAAGCATCTATATCCCCGTCTAACTCTCCAACCTACACCCACTCCACCGTTAAAAACCCCTCACCACACTGTCACCACTCTCCCCTACCCCCCCCCATGTGCCCCGCCGCATCAGTACTATCAGCCTCTAATACTCTACCATTTTACCACCCTCAACACTTGCACCCCCTCCCCCAAACCTCCACTCTCCTATATCACCCATTCATAAACTACCCAACAAATCATACTCTCTCACCCAACCCTACACCCCCTAACCCCAGACCCATCACCCCATTGTCTACACACCCCACCTACCACCATACACCTTCGATGCCCCCAACCCAACCAATCCAACCCTCACCACCTTTTCCCCTTCCCCCATATTTGCCAACCACCCCATCCCCTCGTACCTCCCCGTCCCCATCCTGAGTCCCATCCACAATCCACCCCACTTAACCCCATCCCTTATTTCGGAGAGAGAAGAATGGTCCCTTTAGATGGTGTATACCCTAAAGCCATGCTAAGGTGACCATCAATAATAAATATTATCGTCCAGGATAGATGATAATTTCAACCAGCTTAAAGGTGCTTCTGGTTTATCGAAACACTGATCTCAAATCTGCGCTATCAGTAGTTAAAAGTTAGGAATGTGATATTCCAAAGGACACTTTTAGAAACAAGATATGGGCATTTATGAGTGTTTTAATGTCTATTTATTTGCCAATGAGACTGCCAACTTTCATGGATCTATTATAAACCTAGTCTTCAAACTTTATTCAAATCTTTTTTGTTTATGTCATCTTTCATTATGACATACTCGCCCTTATTCAAGGAACGAAGAATTCATACTGCTAGTGAACTACTGAGTGTTTGCATGGGACTTTGAAAGATAAAGGAGTAGATGTAATATCTCCAAGTGTGAGTTTTGCTAAAGGTTGTGGCATTCCTTTGAACCAAATTATTTGTGGTGATGGATCTAGAACGACACACAAAATATTGACGCAATTCAGATGTAATACTTCGAAAGTAGAAAGCCTCTATAGAGCTAACAGGAGAGTCAAAAGAGTGGTAACTTTTTTTTTAGGAATGATAATGTATTTATGTCCTTTAGGGATTTTTAGAAATAAAAACGTCAAGGAATATCAATGTGTCCGTAAACTAGTTATAAGTGGTGGGTAGTGGCCGGCCTTCTGACTAAGTTTGAAGGTCAAAAACAATGATGAAAATGGGTGTTAAGGTGCCTAAACCGATATTAGAGTAGTGTAAGGTCAAAACGTCCGGGTCGGAATCCCAAGGACCCACAAAAAGGGGCCCTTGTAGAAGGACCCTTGCAATTTCGCAAAAACTCCCAAAAGGCAGGGTCAAACAACGGATACATGCAAACAGCATAGGTCCAACAGATCAGTGTCGATGCCAACATCTGATGGATAAACCAATTTAGTGGGCAGTCAATTCTTGATTACTCTCTGACCAAAATGAAGACTACACAGGAAAGACGCGAAACAATGCTCGTCGTTGACAAAACGGTGTCGTTGGTCGTTGGTCTTGTCTGTCACGGTGTTTTGCTTCACATTTATGGTTAGTTAAATGAATAATTAGGTGGCTCAATAAATTATTAGGGGTTACAGGAGGTATAATTAAGTTAGTTATGACTGATAGAAAGAACCCCCTAACCTAATTAAACTAACATAACCCTCATAAGATTTGCAACCCAAATATGCCGTCCTTCTCTCTTATTTCTCTCTCCCAAAGAAAACCCATGAACACTTATATAAAGATGGGTTCTAGGGATGAAACATGATCAATTTTATCCATCAAACTACATCAAGTAGTAAGGTATGGATTCTTGTAACCTTTTGGATATCTTTCCCCAAAGGGCACTCCAAATTGATTTCGAAAGATTGAAATTTCAAGCGAGTGTTCTTCCTATGCGAAATTGATCGTGTGAATTTCTTTTTTATTATTTTTTGGTTTCGATGAGTATATTAACAAAATTATACTACTCTTAATGATGTAATTTAGTTTTGTGATTGCATCTGGAGTGGGCTTTGGTGTGTGGCTTAGTGCACTGAAAAGTGTAGCCTATGCTTCAAAGGCACCTTAAGGTGTATGAGAAGAACTATGCAAACTCATTATATTGAACTAGCGGCCGTCGTGTTTTCCTTGATAATATGAGATGAATTTACTTGTATGGTATTTCATGGTGATATGATATCGACCACAAGAGTCTTCAAATATATGTTTACTCCACAAGGAGTTAAATTCATCCGACCAAGGAAAGTGGTTTGGAATTGTTGAAAATTAGGACATGAGTAATCTTACACATGGCAAGGCCATATGGTTGCGGAAGATATAAAGTCGATGAGCATGGGTAGTGTTTATTCATTCTATATGAATCCAAGAAGACCTAGTGAACGATGCCTTCAATAGGTTGGCTACATGGGGTTAGATTGGAAGATTCTCCAAAATGGTGGTTTTATGGTTCATATAACTCCGAGTCGTCTTTTGTGTTTGAAGGATTCGGTGCTAGGTAAGATAACTGAGTCATTCCCTTAGGAGGGGGGGGGGTGTATTAAGGTAAAAGGAAGGTTGTAGCTTCCCAAAGATATGGTTGAGGCTCAAAATTCTTGAGGACGCTTCATTCTTCCTGTTACTCATTCATCCAGTTATACAAAGAATTATCAGGATCATAGGGCAAGTGTTTTTTTTTTTTTGGTGGAAAAGCCTAAAGAAGGACATAGCGGGGGGGGGGGGGGGAATTTGTTTGCATAGTGTCCAATTACCAAAAGTGAAAGTCAAACACCAAAAGTGAGTTGTTTAGTTCAAGAAATCAAAGTACCTACGTGGAATTGGGAAGACATAATATGGATGTGTGTAGGTTTTTCCCTGGACGCAAAAAGCAATATGTCCATATGTGTGGGTATGGACAGGTGACCAAATCCACTTAATTTATTCAAGTCACGTCTCTTACTCGGTGAAGGATTATGGCAAGTATCTTAATAGATGAGATTATGTGTCACCATGGTATTTCATTATCCATCAGATAGGATAGGAGTGAGAATTCACATTTCGGGTTTTGGAGGGCATTCCTAAAAGGGTTGGGTACCAAGGTGAAGTAGAACCACTTTATCCCCAAATGGCTCTCATGGTCAAGGGGATACGGACTATTCAACCCTTTAAGGATATGCTTAGAGCTTGTATAATGGATTTCAACGGGCAATTGGAGTACAACCAAATGTTGCCTTTGGTGTGAGTTTACTTTTGCTTAAAAACAATGGTTACCAATCATATCTATCTATGGATCCATATTGAAACCTTCTATGATAGGAGATGTAGATCTCAATGGATGGGTAATGGGTGCGAGTCTTCACTTTTCGGTCCCAATTGATTATTAGAACGTGGAGAAGGTTCATATTATAAGGGATTGTTTGAAAACAGGCTATAGCTGGCCAAACGTCTTAGGCCCGACTACAGGAGACGTGAATAGCGTTTGAAGAAGGGATATAAACGCGGTCATCGAAAAATTTTTGCCTCCCTATGAAAGGCGGTGTAAGCTTTGGGAAGAAATGGAAGTGAATCCTCGGTATATGGGTCCCTATGAATTTTGCAAAAGGTTGGTAAGGGTTTGTGCGTATGAGTGAAAGTTGCCTAGTGAATTGACCTTCGGTTCATCCGGATTGTTCAATGTTTCCATGCATTAATAAGTGTACGGGTTGTGATCAGAATCCATTATTTACATTGAAGGCGAGGTGTTCAAGAGACCCTCTATGAGACGGACCCCGGTCTGAGGGTGAAATAACTTGATCGCAAGTAAAGAAGTTAAGCAACAAAGAGGGCTTTGTTAAAGGTGTTATGGAAGAATAACTTAATTAAGGGTGCAACATAGGAGGCCGAGGCCGACATGAAGTCCCGTTACCTTCATCTATTTGACAAATAAGGTTAGTTATTCCTACTTGTAGTGAAAATAATGAGTTTATTTGCAATTGTCTTGATTTTAGTGAAGTTGTATAAAAACTGCATGTTACAGTGAATCAGAATGAACTTTATGCCTAAAAATGAAAATGTTGTTTTTTTGCTTGTTTTGAGTTATGTTGTGAATTTTTTTATATTGTGATTTGATGAATTGTATTGAGCATGTTGGAATGTGTTGAAGAAAGCCCTGACATAATGAATAAGCATGAAATGAATGTTGAACTCTTATGAGTTAAAAATGATATTTTTTTGTTGCATTGTGAAAAGGGTTATAAGGTTATGTCGATTTTGATTGTAACTCATGTTTTTAAATGTTGTTTGTTGGGCTTCTAGTCTTGTGTGTGATTACTTCCATCTAAAGAATTGTTAGGCATTGGGATGCAATGTTCCTAAAAGGGGGGACTACTTGTAGTACTTCGAAAGTTAAAGCCTAATCTAAAGCACCATGGAGTATAAAGTGTGTAAGAGAGGGGTGATTTGTAAGATTTTTGTAAAGTCAATTATAATGTATATAAGTCATTTGGAAGTTTTAGCATTCAAAAACATCATATGAACGTCCATGCACGTCAGGAAACTAGATTCAAGACGGGTATATGTGTGACTTAGCCTATTTTAAATGTTTTTACAGTGTAAGATGATGAAACTTGGTGGTAATCTCGGGTGGTAAGGTGTTGACACTATTAGAGTTGTTGTAGACAAAAGTCTTAGTAAAAATCCTCAAGGACCAACTAAGGGCCCTTGAGGAGGACCCATGCAATTTGGTAAAAGATGCAAAAAGGCAATGTCCAACGACAGATTGCAGTCGATGGCTCGTGGTCCAATCGACAGGGAGTCAATGGCCATTGTCGATGAAAACTTATCCAATTTAGTGGGAAGTCTATTTGGACACTATCCGACAAAAATGGCGACATCACAGGATGGACCTGAACAGTGCCCATTGCTTAACAAACAGGCCTTTGGTCGTGGTCTCATCTGTCAAGACTATTTTTGTTGCACATTTTAACGTTAGTTTAATTAATTAATTAGGTGGTTAGTTAATAAGTTAAGTTTTAATGGATATCTAGTTGAGTTAATTTAATGAGGACTCGATATAAAAACATAACCTAACCCTCATAATATCCCAAACCCAAATTGCTCCTACTTCTCTTTTATTTCTCTCTCCCAAAGAAACCCCATTCAAGACATATGAAAGATGGGTTCTAGCGCTGAAATGGATGAAGTTTTTCAATAAAACAACATCGTCAATAGTACGGTATAGGATTCCTTTAACACTTGGATCCCTTACCTAAGGGGCTCTTTCCCAATTGATTTCAAAAGTATGGAAATCAAAGGGGGTTCTTTCAATACAAAAATGATCTTGTGAATTGGTTTGGTTATTTATTTATTTTGATTATTATGTCTAGATTAATATGTATTATGATTACATAATACTACTTCTTGATAATTTGACCTTGTTTGTGGAAGATGATCATTTCCCCTTAACCCTAAGTTGTGATCTTTCATTGAATTATATAGTATTGATACAAATTGTTTTGTTACTGTCTGAATTACTATCCTATGTTGTTATCATGCTAATTTATGAGTATATTTTGATATATTGTAATCTAATTATGCTAGTTCTTGAGTATTTGACCTAGGTTGTGAGGTAGATTATGAATTTGATCTAAGTCTCTAATTCTAGGCTATGAACTAGTGAAAAATTATTGTTTAATGATTTAGTTGACTTTAATATGATGAAGATTAGTCGTTTTCTGTATGTATTACACCATTGTTGTTTAATTTGTGGTTTGATGTAAGACCTTGATGATGGCATTGTGAGGAGATGTTAGGTTGCTGATCTCAGTCTTCTTGCAATTTTGGCCTACTTGTGATTAAGTAATGAGATGGTATTGACGTATACCTTATGGGAAGATTGATAGGATTGGTATGATGTTGAGTTGAAATGTCTTGAACTATGAATTTTTAGTTGTTGGCTAAGATTTTAATGTTACAAGGATGGTGACAACTTACCAATGTACCTTATTATGATGTGGTTATGTAAATGTACTAACCTCATATATATGACTTGTACTGAAAAGGACAAAACTCATGCAATTCTTATTGATATATGATGATGATGATTATATAAGAGATAGAACCTATGAAGTACGTTAATCTATGATGATCAATAAAGGCATTAAGGATTTTTGAAAAAAGGGAGTCTAGCTTTGCACCGAGTGAACTAGAGTGAGGAGTGTCCCTTCCCAACTAAGGAAGTTAGGATCACTAATGTACTCATGAGAGTGGATACAAATGCATGTAGCATGAAAGAGGGCTCCCAAACTATATGCTACTTCTTGACTTTAGTTACTTCCACGGGAATCACTAGCTAGGGTATCAACCTAGATTCTATGTTCATGTTTTGGTACTAACTGGCAATAGTCCGCCTTCCTTCAAGTAGGATTCCATGACCGGATCGCCCATTTTAGCTCATGTGGGTCATGTCTGTTTAAGGCATTATGCTTCCCAAAAGGTAAAATGAAACTAAACAAATTGCTCTAAAACTAGGGTAACCTAATGGATTAGCTTGTTAGGTATGGGTATGGACTCACTTATACATTGCACCTAGTTAAGCCTTGATGAAGTTTTAGAAGGCGTGTTTTATATATACATAGCTTAGGATGTAAATTTATGTACACGATGATTTTACATGTTGATGATACTATATGATGTTTGTTTTAGTTATGAACATGTGTTTTGTCTCTATTGCTAAATTATGATGCTATGTACTCTTAATGATATGCTATGTGAAGTTAGACATTGTTTAGGTTCTTGTTGGTTTTTTAATTGATTGAGCAAGGTTGTGCGGCATTACTTAGTTATTGCACTACTGAACTTAATGAGGGTTCATGATTTATGGTCTTGCTTTGGTTATGATGTCATGAACTCTTATCCATGCTTGTTGATGTGATGACTTGATGTTAGAGTTGTCTTCATTATGTGCACAATTGTGATGATATGCATGCTGACTTGACATTAACCTAGTATGGTTGGTGTGGTGATGTAATGGTTTCACTTAAAGAAATGTCTATTATTGTAGATTTTTAAATGTTGCTGCATAAGGCTTTTCAAAGTAAAAATTCATCCTTTATTGAAAGGTCCTTAGTAGCATGATTTTAGTTTTGGGTGATATGGCTAATACTTAGTACAAGTGATATGGCTAACCCAATTATATCCCTGTCTCCAGAATTTTAGGTTCGCATCGTTGAAGGCTTGACGACATTTGAAGGAAGACTTGGATCTTATTACCAAGTTGAATAGGTCTCACTACTTCGAGGAGACCAATGCCATTTTCGCTTTCGATATTGATTATCTTAAAGAAATATGTTCTTTCCGTAATTTGAATGAAAGATTGTATAGCCGATATATGGCTTGTATTGATTGATGGATGATAGGACCATAGTTATACTGGTGTTGCGATGGGTAGAGATGAGACATCGGTTCAAGACTAATATATCTTATAAAGTTATGATGTGCCAATAAAAATACAAGATTAAGTACTCTTCTCTCCGGAAGGGTTTAGTATCAATCAATATGACTTATATTTTGTGTATATGAGAGGTCTATGTAAACCTCACGATAGATGAAAGAAAAATTTAAATTTTCCGCATTTTTAACCTACGATTGTAATGATGTAAGTTAAGAGGCTAGTCTTAGTCCTGAATGAGGAAGACAACGCCGGTTACATCTAGGGGTTCTCCCCTCATATGACATCAGATTTGGCCCAGACCTACGTCTCCAATAGATATAAGTAGTTTCTTTTATTTGGTTATCTATTGTAGGAGGTTTGTTGAAGGTTTTTCATGTATCTCATCTCTTTCGACAAAGCTAACTTAAAAGACAGTCAAGTTTCAAAAGTCTAAAGCTTGTGAGAGATGTTTTCAAGAGTTGAAAAAGAGATTGACTACCACTCCAGTTTTGACTTAACCAAGGGTACTGGGTTTTCGCGAGCCCTGTACATTGTGCTTCGAGGTTGACTTGGGTAGTGTGATGCAGAATGGCAGGATATAGCGTAGCCTCTAGACAGTTGAAGATTCATGAGTTAGAATTATCCCACTTATGACTTAGTAAGAATTTGAGCTGCAGTATTATGCTTTAAAATATGACCTGTCAAACTAGTTGTATGGTGTTCAAGTTGACCATATCACTAACTCAAGAGAACATCCAATATCATCATAGTAGTAAGCTAATCTCCATACCACCAAGAAGGTGGTAGGAAATGACTAAAGGATTATGACATCAATTATTCTTTACTGCCAAGGTAAGGCAAGGTAGTTGCTGATGCTTAAAGATAGGTTATACATCGGGGGAGTACCACCCATGTTGGAGGGAATAAAATGAGGGATTTGGCGAAACAAAGGGCACAAAATTGCAACTCTTGGGAGTAAGATTAGAATCACAAATAGAGGATAGTGGTGACCAATAGTATGAACCCACCCTCAACTAGGTCTGGGTGAAAGAAAGCAAGACCAAGACCATATTTTTGGATTTGAATGGGAAGCGTTTCATATGTAAATAGTATTAGATTTTGAACAAGAGGGAGATGGTGTGCTGAAGTACAAAGGTAGATTGTGTGTTCCTAGGGTAGATGGAATCCAAGAGAGGATCCTAGAGGAGTCTTATAGCTCCATATATTCCATTCATATTGGTTCCACAAAGATGTACCGCAATTTCGAAGAGATATGTTGGTGTGAAGGCATGAAGAAAGATATTGTTGAGTTTGTTACCAAGTGCCCAAACTTCCCGCAAGTGAAAGTAAAGCACCAAAGACTTGTAGGTTTGGCTTAGACTATAGAACTTTCGTAATGAAAGTGTGGGATGATTAATGTGGCCTTTATCATAGGCTTGCCAAGATCTCAGAGGCAATATGATTCTATTTGGATGATTGTTGATAGAATGACAAAGTCAACCCATTCTTACTGGTAAAGACGATTATTCAGGCTGAGGATTATGATAAGTTGTACCTTCAAGAGGTATTGAGATTACATGGAGTTCCGTTCTCCACTATTTTAGATAGTGGTGCACAATTTACTGCACATTTCTTGAAATCATTCTAGAAAGGTTTGGGTTCAAAGGTTAACTTGTGAAGTTCTTTTAATCCCTAGAAAGATGGACAAGCAGAGTGTACTATCCAGACTTTAGAAGATATGTTGAGATCTTGTCTGATCAACTTCAATCGGAATTGGGATGATCCTATACCTCTCATTGAGTTTTCTTACAACAACAGTCACCATTCGCGCATCCAAATGGCTCTATATTAAGCTCTTTATGGGAGAAGATACAAATCTCTTATTGGCTGATTTAAGGTTGGTGAAGAAGGGTTGATAGGAAAAGATCTAGTTCACCAAGACATGAAGAAGGTAAAGGAGATTCAAGAGAGCTTGAAAACAGCACAGAGTCGGCAAAAGTCCTACACACATGCTAGGAGAAAACCGTTAGAGTTTGACGTGGATGATTGGGTGTATATGAAGGTTTAACCCATGAAGGATGTTATAAGTTTTAGAAAGAAGAGGAAACTTAGTCCCTGGTATATTCGTTCTTACAAAATCCCTAAAAGAGTTGGCAATGTAGCTTATGAGTTCGTGCTACCCGAAGAGTTAGCAGCAGTTCATCCGGCATTTCATATTTCTATGTTGAAGATTTTCTTGGGTGATACTTCATTGATTGTACCAACTGAGAATGTTGGGATTAAGGATATCTTATCCTATGAGGAGATTTCGGTCCAGATTTTAGATTGTCAACTTCGCAAGTTGAGAAATATGAAAGTTAAATCAGTCAAGGTCCTTTGAAGAATCAACTCGTTGAAGAAGTGACTTTGGAATATGAGGAGAATATGAAGAAGAGGTGTCCACATCTCTTTGAATCAGGAGAGAACGCAAATCAAGGTACTAAATTCTTTTCATAGCACTTTATAAGTTTATATGTTAGCATATTATTTCTTGCTTTTGTTGAGTGCTGAAATGATGTTGCTACCCTTAGCTTAGTCAAAGACTTCGTCCCTAAGGGGAAGATATTTTAACATCTCGTAATCCAAATATTTATTATTGGAAAGAATAGGAAAAATCAGGAAAGTTTCCTAAGTTTTAAAGGTGAGTTTTTGTCATTTTCAAATGGCTATAACTTCTAGCTCAGGAGAATTCATAGGATGCTCTTTTTATGGATGGAAAACCCCTGTGAATATATTTCCAAGGAAGCCACACTTTCTCATTTTTAATGTTATATGAGGGAGATATGCCTTCCACAAGTTGGTTTGTTACACTGAGGAAAGTCCAATCTGGATTTTAGTAAGGGTAAAGTGGTCTTTTTGCCTTGCTGTTTCCTAATTTCTTTTAAGGGTTTATTTGGGGAAAACTAAACCTTAATTCAGTTTTAGAAAAATATTCACGCTTAAGGTTTTGGAAAAAAGAGAGGATAAGTAGAAAAAGGGGAAAAAAGTTCAAGGATTCATCAAGAACGCCATGGTCGTCGCATGGAATTCATTAGAGAAGATCCCTATTAAGGTATGTGGGATATTTTCTGTTGAGATAATTCACCCACACACAAATGTGTTCCAATTTAGCAATTTATGAGTGTATTTCACGTTACAAGTTAACTTCTTGAAGAAAAGTTTTATTTCCTTTTTAATGGATTATTGGCTACCATTGTTTCATGAATTCTTGTTTCTCTGGGTCATTTTTGAGTCGAACTCGATAGTTATGAAGAGTTCAAATAGCCTGAGGCATTCAGTGACTAAGAAGGTTTGGAGATGAATAATAAGTTTAAAAATTCCTCAAACTCACCTGGGTAGGGGGCAGGCACGGCGCGCTTGTAGTGCGGCAGAAATTGGCATAAGTTAACAAAAGACTGGCGCGGCATGCAACCAGCACACTTTAACAAGGCCACAGTCAACTGAGGCTGGCGCGACACACCACTTGTACGCCCAACCCGATGTTTTTCATCATGTTTTCATAGTTTAGTCCTCTTAAGCCCTTCAAAGGTACATGAACACCCTACAGCGATTGTAATTACTTCAAATGATTTTTAAATACCTAGAAATCATGAAAGAAGACAAATCAAAACCTGAATACATAATCCATTAAAGGAATGTGAAGATCAAAGTCAACGAAAGTAAAAAGCCAAGTCTAAATATATAAACTAAGTTCAAGTAAAGTTTCTTAAAGCTTCAAAGAGTCTTATTCAAAAGTTTTAACTTCCTTTTAAGTCTCAAGTTTTGAGTTAAAGAACGAGTTGACTTATATTCTCAAATGCTATATGGGAACTAAGTATTCCTTAACAGTTAAGTTTCCAGTTAAGTAAAGAGTAAAGAGTTGAGTTCATTCTCAAAAAATATAAGGTAATTACGTATTCCCTGTAAAATTTATAAATGTTTGACATTTAATTTAAGAGGGAACTAAGTCTTCCCGAAAGTGTTTTGAATAAGAAAGAGGAACACCGATGCCAAAGGAGCTTTTGTAAAGCTAAAGTGTTGAGCAAATTATCTCAACCAAAAATAAAGAAGTTATTGTAAAAGTATGAGCTAAAGTATATTTTGGGAGTAGTATTGAGCACCGATGTGGCGATAAGAGTTCATATTGACTCAAGTCCCCATGTAAACTATTTAGTCATCATGGGTGTTAATAGGCCATACTCTTTAGATGATCACATAAGTTAATCTAGTGGGTCCGGTTAGATAAGTAAGGTCCTATACTAATGGCAAGGTATACAATGGCCCTTGGAAACGTGAGGTAAAACATTGTGTGATCACTTAGTCTCATGGTGATGGTTGTCTGTTAAAGAATATCCCAAAGAAGTTAATGTATTTTAATATAGAGAAGTTACTTGTATCTATACTTATAGGGTATATCTCACGACCGAAATCTAGACCCCAGACCAGACCAGTGTTGTTTACCTCTTAAAGGTCGCAGACAATCCTACATACATCATTGCTACTTTATCTAGGTTAATTTTAGCGAAAAATTTGAAATTTTGTTTACTTAGATATTGGAAAATTTTGATCTCGCATAATACTATCTACATAAACTCATAAGTGTTCACAACAACCATCTAAATCAAGATAATCAAATAAAAGATATATTCATAAATATAGAGTTGCCAAAATGGCACCAATTCAACGTCTGAAAGTAAATACGAAAGAAATGATAATGGTACATACTCCACTAGATAATGCCTACATCTACGCTAGAATAAACTAGCAAGCATCCTCAAAATCATAAGGGCCTACAAAATCCAGATTAAAGCTCCACGTCCAGATAACTTTTACATCGAATCGTAAGATCTAATATCCAGCTGCACCTACACATAAAAGTAGATAAATATGGGATTAGTACACACTGGTAAAAAGTATGGGTATATGCAAGCACACATCACATACATATATGATTTAGAATAGCTATCTCCTAAGGATATGAGTTGTGGAAAATCAAGTCAGTAGACTTGCCAAAATCGGATTAGTAAAGTCATGCATCATCATACGTATCATATTGCACTTAACACAAAACATATTGCATATAGCGCATAACATATTGCATATAGTATATAGCATATTGCATACAACACATATCATATTTCATTTCATTAGTTCATATGCCGTGAGACCTTTGAATCATGGACTTCACATTAGGACTTCCCAAAAAGAGGGCTCAACATATGGGACCTCAACTAGGGAGCCTTCTTTAGCAAACACAGAGTCTAGTTTAAGACTTTCATAGACTAGTGTAAACACCAGCTATACCTAGGATTTAGTTTAAGACTTTCATTGGGTTCACTGTGCAATGACTAAGAATGACCTAATGTCATTACATAAGTCTAATTCACCTCTTGATTATCTTAACCGTTAACACCTTTGGTATCGTTCATTTCATTGTGTTTATTATATGAGGCTGATCTCATTCTTTCTTTGGGAACTTTAACTTTAACCGACATAGATCATGTGAGCTCCATGAAATCCTGTGTCTACCCCACACTGAAAAAATGTGGAATCACCGGCCAAGTGAAACCAAAAACATGCTAGCGTATATAGGGGATTGAACCTTCCTAGACCCCTATGTTGGCTTCATAGGCAAATACTAGGAGATACAAGGAGACCCATACCCATCTAGATGGACAGTCTCATTTCATGAGAATTACACGAACCTCTGCCATCCAGAAAGAAGGAATCGCCACTCATAGCTAGCCTATGGGAGCTCAGTATAAAGTTCCACTACATTCATCTCATACTTCATAGAAGCTGGCTTCTAGCACGAGGACATCATTGCTCATTTGATGATTTCTCATCTCATTATAAGTTTTAAGTATGCATTGACTTTAATACTTTCATTAAACTGTTCATAGAGACTGGTTTCTTCATTAACTTTACACTCTCATAGGTGAGTACATTTTGGTAACATTTACTTAGGCTCATTTGAGATTGCTCTCATGTTTCACATTAGCCTCTTATCACGTTGTCACCATATTCATTAGTTTAGCACATTTGCCCTTCATAATTACTCACCCCTTATTACGTGAATGTTCATTTCATCATATGCCAATGCACTTGGCCTTTTAGTGTGTTTCACACTCTTACTTAACCCTTCTATGGTCTCATCATTCATCACATAACATCTTGGACTTATGAGTTCCACACCACAAGCTATAAGCCTTCATAATAGTTCATTTAAGCGATTCATATGCTCAAGATTTGTGGGAAAGAATTTTGATGCATCTTGCTAAGTATGCCAAGGCGTCTCATTTATTCTCTAGCAGCATTCATTAATTATTTAATAAATAAGTATTAGTGTCAAACAGAATGGGCAAGGGAACCTAGTTCAAATCTTGTATAACACTTAGTTATTTTTTTAAAAGATTTCGTTGTCGTGAAACTCTTTGGCTAGGGAACCGGGTATAAATTCCACACACCTCTACTTTCTTTCTCTTTTTTTTTTATTTTTGCATTAAACAAGTCAAGCATGGGGACCCATGATCCAACCCCATGACCACATTCATTTTCTTTTGTCCGTATTTCTGGCTTCATCGTGTTTAAAGTTAGAAAGTGCGGGATCGAACCCCCAAAACCTCACCTCATTAGGTTTATACATTTCTCCGGACCTTCTAATTTGGCCAAGAGGTTGCGGTTCGAATCCCACTTACCTATTTGATCATCCTTTTATTTCATTTTTCTTCGCTCTCCTTTACTCCGTCCAAGAGTTTGGTTTTCGAGCATCCACACCAATCATTCATTTTTCTTCATTTTTCTCCAACTTGAGCTGAGCCTTGTAACCCATTTCGAATCCCCTTACCCCATTTTATTATTTAATTTTTTATACAGTAATGATGAGTTCTTGGGTTCCATCCCCACTGACCTCATGCATTTATCAAAATACTTTGAAATGTGACTTTGTTTACAGGAAGCTACAAAACAAATTTCCAGAATGTGAAAATTTGTTCACCCTCTTTAGTCCATTTTCTCAATTTTTTTTTTAATTGTTACATTTAGGGACAAATTTCGGTTTTTTTATTTTATAGGCATCTAGTGAATCTTTAGGTGCGTTTTCATGGTTACTTTCAGGAATTGAATAACCTTTTTGCAGTCCATTTTCTCACCCTCTTTCACGATAAACATTAAATCATTTTGAGTAGTTTTTAGGGAGATCTTTAGGTGCATTTTCAAGTTTTTTTTCTGTCATGACCGTAGTCTAGACCCAAGAAGAGATGGGTATCGTTGACCTCTCAGAGGTCATAAACAATCCTACATACGTCATCGTTACTTCATTTAGGTTAATTTTAGCGGAAAATTTGAACTTTTTATTACTTAACATTCATATAATACATTCTACTTAAACTCATAGACGTTCACAATCAACCATCTAATATTAATATCATCAAATTAAATGAATAGTTCCATACTGCATTAAGTGTGTACTTGCAAAAATGGCACCAATAGAATGTCTGAAATAAGATGAGAAAGAAACGCTAGTAGAACTTACTCCACTAACTCAACCTATATCTAATATAGAATATAATGGGCAAGCTAGCTTCCTTGAAAGCATGAGGGTCTGCCAAATCCGGCTGAATGCTCCACGTCCGGATAGCTTCAGCATCAACCTTTTAGCTCTAACGTTAACCTGTGCCTGCACCTAAAAATGTAGAGTTGTATGGGATTAGTACACACTTTTACTAAGTATGAGTATATGGAAGAACACAACAAGGATATGCATGATTAAGAAGGGCTCTTTCCTATCGATATGAATTATGGGAAGTCATTTCAGTGGATTGCCGATTTTGGAGTTAGGAAGCGAAGTCATTCCTATGAGAGTAAACATGCATCATCATACATATCATTTTGCCAAAACAACACATAAACATATTACACTATCATATAACATAGTCAGATCATTCTTTCCAGTATGCATGATGACCTTGGAATCATGGACTTGAAATAAGGCATCGCAAAAATAGGGGATCAACGATATGGGACCTCAACTAGGGAACCTTGACTTTAAAAAACACAGTGTCTGCGTCATTCTCATACGTTTTATTTTCATTATTTCATATATAGTGCCAGACACCAGTCATACATAGGATGTAGTTTAAGACTCTCATGGGGTTCGTTGTGCAATGACCAAGAATAACCTAGTGTTATTACTTAAGTGTAGCTCACCTCGTGATTATCCTATCTTAAAACCTTTGGTATAGTTCATTTCATTATGTGCATTCATTGAGGCTGGCCTCATTCTTTCTCTGGGAACTTTAACATTAACCGACATTGATCATGTTAGCATCATGAAATCTAGTGTGTCATCCCCACACAAAAAAAAGGTGTAATCACCGGCAAAGTTGAACAAAAACATGCTAGAATATATTGGATATTCAACCCTGCTAGATCCCTATATTAGCAGTATAGGATCAAAGACTAGGAGATATAAGGAGATCCATACCCGACATGCTGAAAAGATTCATCTCATGAGAGTTACGTGAACCTCCGCCCTTCATAAAGGAAGGCATCACCGCTCATAGCTAGACTATCGGTGCTCAGTATAAAGTTCCATAAAATTTAAACTCCAGTACTCATTGAAGTTGCTTCTAGCACTGAGGACATCATACTCATTAGATGATTTGATCATCTCATCATTAGTATTAAGTATGCATTAACGTTCAAATTTTCAAGAGTGTTCATTAGCGGGAGGGGATTGGTCTCTTTATTACCTTTATACTCTTAGAGGGTGAGTATGGGTTGGAAACATTTACTTATGCTCATTTTGTTAGGAGTGCTCTCAGTTTCATATTAGCCTCTATCATAGTGTAACCTCATTCATTAACTTTAACCACATTGTTTTTTCATAATTACTCACCCCTCACGTGAATGTTCATTTCATCATATGACAATGCACTTGCGCCATTTAATGTGTTCAATTCTTACGAGCACCTTTAGGGTCGACATCATATTATTACAACATATTAGGCCTCACTACTTTTAAACGTATGCTAACTTATGAGCCACAGATACAACCATGAGGCTTCAAATTACCCAAGAAAGATTATGTGTTACAGACTTATGCATTTGTAGTTATGGCAAGATATTAATTTCATCTTATAGATGGCAGTTCATTACATATTTGTTGACGATGACTTCATGTGTCAATACGGAATGGAAAGGGAACCCGATTTTGAACCCTTGAACAAAGTTAATTCTTATTTAAAATTGATTAATGCATTTTTCATATTTGGGAGACCCTAGTTCGATTCCCATTAACCCCATAATGTTACTTTTTGTTCTCCTCTATTTTTTTTGCTTTAAGGAAGGACATTGTGGCGTTCAATCACCCATCTCCACAATTTATTTTCTCCTTTATTTTTCTCCTAACTCTCTCATCCATTCAAGAGGTGTGGGTTCTATCCCCCTCACCACATCTATTTTTTCCTGAATTTTTCTCACGAAATTTCATGACATTTTTCATTTGTAGGTGTCAGGGTTCATATTAGTGATTTACTTATTTTACATTCTTGTTCCATTTGAATTTTATACAGCATTTGATTGGCCGAACCCAACTTATCAAATGTTGGAATTTGTTCCCTATTTCAAGATCCTGGTTATCATCATTGTTCATTGGATTCTAAGAGTTTCAGAATATTTGCGTGCATCTTTAAGTATATTTTTTCATCGTTATATCAACACCGAGATTACCATTTAATCCAGCCACATCTACACCACTTTGCCACATCATGATTTACACAACATCTTGCACAAACATCACTTTTCACATACTTTCGGTTTTTTTAGGTTGGCATAATTTAACAGGCTTTACAATTCCAACACATAACCAGAACACAATATAACGAAAATCATACTTATACTTAAACTACCAGCAAACATTTACCAGCCAACATGATCTCTAACCTATTTAAGATAGAATAGAAGGCATTCTAGGGACAATTGAGTTCAACAGGAACGGGAACAACCTAGTTTCAAAAGTCGTTGAATTCATGGAAAGGAAAAATTCTCTTAGAGAGAAAGGAGCCAAGAGAGAACCATAAATGACTTTAGAGTTGCTTCACACACGACCTGATGTCCAAACCCTCTCCAAATTCCATGGTCCCAAAAGTCCCGAAACGTCAACCAAAACTCGACAGAAAGAAACCTTCTTTTTGCTTTATTTTGGTTCAGCTTTTGTCATGTTTGACGTGTAAATTCTTGTAAGTATGAAGAAATTGTTTGTGTTTTTCTGTTTGTATTTCGTTTTGGCAGATAGAGCTAAGTGAGAGAGTGATCATGAAAGAGAGGAGGATAAACTGAGAGTGAGAGGTTCCTTTAGGATTAGGGATGTGTAGTTTTAGACTTAGTCAAATGATGTTTTGTTAATGTCAAAATCTGATTTTTTAAATCACACGCAAAGGAACTTATTTCCCTTACAAAAATCAGAATTTAACCCATTTTAATTCATTTGGGGCGTCGCTTGAGTCGAGGACGAACACGTGACGTCCCCATTGTGAAAATGGGTCCTTCGGCGTCGACCCGACCAATCCGCCCCATTAATAATTATTTAAGGATAATTAATCTGATTTCCGTTTATGAAATCAGCATTAATATTAATTAATTTAGTTAATTCTCCAATATAAATAATCAAGTTAATAATTGCTCCCACCTAGGTTCGAACCCAGGTATAGCAAGAATTTGCTCAATGGGCAATTTTGGCCCTTTCTACTGAAAATACCCCTCGACCATATTAATTAAATAATTAATTATATATTTAGGGTAATAACGAGAACCCTTATCCTGGAAAAAGATCACTTTACCCCTAGACCCTCCAACTTAAGATTTCCCTTTTTAAGTCTGGTAAAGACTCATCCGGAGAAATCATCATATTTGGGAGCCCTATATGGCTGGATCCAACCACTTATAGGTCAAAATAAACTCTCCAACTTAGTGTCGTTGCGTGTCCAAGGGTTTCAGAGGTCTGTTTTTTTTTTTATAGTTTGTATAATCCAGTGAAACCATGTCTAATATAGGTATTCTAGACACATAAAACATTACTGTCGCTATTCATTTTTAGGATTGTTACATTCTCACCCCCTTAGGAACATCGTCCACGAATGACATACTAATATCTAGGACAATTGCGAGTCAGAAGAAACATAATCACTAGTGCACAGTCAAGAATAATTAAAAGGAATGAGAGATAAGGAACTTTGACATAAGGAGTAGGGAATCTAACCTCAAGGACTGAAAAGCTGGGGATAGGGGTTCTCATATCATCACCGCCCTCCCACGTAGCACCCCAACAAGAGGTTTCTCCACAATACCTTCACTGTGATCAATCTCCTTGTTCTCAGCCGCTTACTTGTCTGTCAAGATCTCAACAGGTAACTCCTCATAGGACAACTGTCATCAACCCAAACCTTCCGCAAAGTAGATTCGATGTTGAATTACCTAGGCACTTCTTAACATGGATACATGAACGACGGATGTTTTTTTTTTTTCGATAAAAGCTAGTCCACACGCAATGCCAAATAATAGCCACCTCACACCAAACGCCTGTAGGATCTACATCGGATCAAACATACCTCGCGACTCAACTCCCCTTCCTTCCAAATCGTATCACCCCCCTTTCATAGGTGATTTTCAAATAGACAGGTCACACACATAAAACTCTAAGCGGCCATTTCCTATATTGCATCTCACTTCGGTCTACATATAAGCATAGCCAACCCGTTCCTAAGCACCCTGACATTCTCAAGGTCATGAATATCTAGGGACCAAATGGATGACTCTCCAACCTGTAACCACCCAACTGGAGACCTACACCTCCTACATAAGTGCCTTAATGGTGCCATCCCAATGCTTAGAATGATACCTCTCCCCACCATCTACCTCCCCCCCCCTGCTATCTTCCATCCCATGCTCCCTACTATTTCTACAGCCTTTTTCAAAACTATCTACACCATCCCGTTCTAGATGTTACCCGTTTTTATCAACTCCACATTCTTTCATTTTCAATCCCCTCTCACTTCAATAACCATTTTTTCTTCATCCCGGGCCCTCCATTCGGCCAGCCCGTACGATCTCCTATAACTTCTAGCTCTCCCTCCTCCCCTCTTACCCTATAGATGCCCTCCCCATATGTTATTATACGAGAAACCTATCAAAGGCAAATGGGTAGTACAATACCCTGTGAAGTCAATCACACCGCCTCAACATGTCCTCCAATGTATGAATGTGCCGCTTAATGCCCAGAAGTCTGAGATGAAAGGCAGTACTAAGTTTACCTATGTGCCTAAGCTCTTCTTGAATAATCTCCAAAAATGTGAAGTGAACTAAGCTCCTTTATCTGAAATGATAGACAAAGGAATCCAATACCATCTCACAATCTAATCAATGTAGAGTCTCACATAATCCTCAGCTCTGTAAGTAGACTTCACATGCATAAAGTGGGCAGACTCAGTATCTTGTCCACAATAAACCATATGGAGTCATACTGTCTCCTAGTCTTCGTAAGACTAACCATGAACTCCATATTAATGGCCTCCCACTTCAAAGTTGGAACCTCAATAATCTGAGTAAGACCGTGAGGCTTAACATGTTCTGCCTTAACCTGTTGATAATTAGGACACTTGGCCAGATATTCTGCAATGTCCTTTTTCATGCCATCCCACTAATAGATCTACTGAAGATCGATACATCTTGTGGTCCATGGATGCTATGGAATATCTTGAACCATGGGCCTTTTAAACAATCATGCGGCACAATTCACCACATCTTTGGTACACACAGCCTGTCCTGAGTACCTAAGTACAACGACACCTACCCAAACAAAGACTCATTCATCTTATTCAAACAATGAGTACTTTTACATAACCAATGATAAGATGTTTACCTTGCTTGACTTCAACATACCAAGGGAGGACTCAGAACTCGGATTGAATGAAAACACCCAACTAGTAGAGCAACTACAGCTAACCAGTTGATAGTCTCTGTACATATTTCACCAACTCTTTCTTCTCATCCTCAACATGGATTGTACTTTCCATTCTCATCCTGCTAAAAGCATTAACTACAACATTAGCCTTACTTGGATGGCAGTGGACATTCCTATCATAGTCCTTCAACATTTCCAACCATCTCCGCTGACGTAGATTCAACTCCTTCTACATGAACACGTACTAGAGACTCCTGTGGTCTATGAACAGATCCACATGCACTCCATACAAGTAGTGCCTCAAGAGCTTCAGTGCAAACACCACAGCTGCCAACTCCAGGTCATGAGTGGGATAATTCTTCTCATGAATCTTGAGATGTATGGACGCATAAGCTATCACCTTACCATTTTGCATAAGAACACAACCCAAACCAACCCTAGATGAATCACAATAAAAAGTGTAATTCTGACCACACTTAGGCAAAGTAAGCACTGGGGCCTAAGTGAGTCTGTCTTTGAGATCCTGGAAAACTCTTTCACAGTCTCCGCCATTCAAAACTTATCTTTATTATTTTTCTAAGGCTGTGTGAGTGGATAGCTAGCAATGCGAGAAAAAACACTCCACGAACCATGCGATAAGAAACCAGGTAATCCCAAGAGGCTACGGATATAGTGGAAGTAAGAGGTTTTGACAGTTCTACCAGTCTCAATCTTCCTGGGAATCTACCTCCACACCTTTATCGGACACAACATGACCTGGGAAGCGTCACTATCTAAGCCAGGATTCACACTGTGAATTTGGAATACCACTGAGTGGTATAAGTACCTACAAGTTTTAGTCTCAAAATGTTTTTCATGCTTTCCTTGGTCTTGAGTAGATGCGAATGTCATCAATGAATACTATGGCGAAAGAGTCAAGGTATTCACGGAAAAATCTGTTCATGAGATCCGTAAATGTAGAGGGTGCATTCGTGAGACCAAATGTCAAAAACTGAAACTCATAGTGACCATAATGGGTATGAAAGGCTGTCTTTTGGATATCTTTATCTCTAACCCTAAGTTGATGGTACCTTGAACGAAGATCAATCTTTGAGAAGAAACTATACCCTTGGGGTTGGTCAAACAAATCATCTATTCTTGGAAGGAATATCTCTATGAAGGCTATCTTAAATAGCTCCAAAGTGACCGGGAATCCGCCCAAAGCTCGGCTACCCTGCCACATCTTTCACCAAGTGTGTGCAATATCCATGAGCTAATAGGAAGCCAACTCAGTCTTCTCAGTATTTGTATTCCCTATGGCCACAAAAATCTTGTGTACCTCATCCATGAACTCCTGGGGAACCTCTGATGTCTTGGACCCTATGAAAATAGGAGGACTCATCCTCATGAAGTCTCATAGCATGTCATCCATGCTATGTATCAGTGGGTTCTCCCTCTGAATATTTTGTCGGTTGACCTGGGCTATCATGGTCTGGGCCTGCGTAGTTATGGGTTGTTCGATCTAGGCCAGAGATGCCCGCACCTCCGCTTCAATCAACCCAACTGAGTTAACCGCCATAGCTACTCCTTCATTTGGATCCTGGGATGGAACCTAATTGCCCCCAACAGATGCTCCTCCTCACTGTGACCAATTTTCCTCCTAGTATTTGATCTCTGAAAACAATAAGAATTGATGTTAGACACGCTCATAGCACCCATAAATCATACATTAGGAAAAGGCACGATAAGATCAGAAGAAGGGAAATATTCCTACGCATCATATAGTCTCTAATTCAGGATAGTGGTGCACTTAACTACCATGACTTAGAAACTACTCAATGTGGTTGAGTGTAACTTGATCCTGAAATTAACTAGTGCTTTGATACCAACTTTATCACAAAAGAAGTCTAGACCACAGACGTGACCGGGGTCGTTGACCTCTCAGAGCTCACAGACAAGCCTACATACGTAATCGTTACTTTATCTAGGTTAATATTAGCAGAAAATTTGAAATTTTTGTTACTTAACATTCATATAAGACATTCTACTTAAACTCATAAACTTTGACAATCAACCATCTATGTTAAGATCGTCAAATGAAAGAAATAGTTTCATATTGCATTAAGTGTACACATGCAAAAATGCCACCAATATAATCTCCAAAATAAGATGAGAAATAAATGCTAGTGGAACATACTCCACTAATTCAACCTATATATAGTCTAGACTATAATGGGTAAGCGTCCTTGAAAGTATGAGGGTCTGCCAAATCCGGCTGAATGCTTCACGTACGGATAGCTTCAGCATCAACCTGTTAGCTCTAACGTCAACCTGTGCCTGCACCTAAAAATGTAAAGTAGTATAGGATTAGTACACTCTTTTACTAAGTATGAGTATATGGAGAACACACAAGGATATGCATGCTTAAGAATGTTCTTTCCTGATCGATATGAATTATGGAAAGTCAAGGCAGTGGGTATTGCCAATTGGATGGAAAGTCATGCCATGAGAGAACATGCATCATCCATACTATCATTTTGCAAACAAAACAATCATATCAAATAGTTCATATCATTCTTTCATATGCCATGATACCTCGAATCATGGATTGCACAATTAGGACATCTCAAAATGAGGGCTCAACTTAAGGGACCTCAACTAGGAGCCTATTTAAAAACACGTGTCTGTTAATTCATCATAAGATTTCATTTTCATTCTTTCATATACTAGTGCAACACCGCATACGTAGGATGTAGTTTAAGACTATCATGGTTCGTTGAGTTGTGCCAATGACCAAGAACAACCTTCAGTGTTATTACTTAAAGTATAGCCTCACCTCTTGATTATCCATCTTAAAACCTTTGGTATCGTTCATGTCATATGTGCATTCATTGAGGCTTGGCCCATTCTTCCGGGGAACTTTAACATTAACCGACATTGATCATGTTAGCATCATGAAATCCAGTGTGTAATCCCCACACCAAAAAGAGGTGTAATCACCGGCAAAAGTGAACCAAAACATGCTAGCGTATATTGGAAATTCAACCCTGCTAGATCCCTATATTAGCAGTATAGGATCAAAGACTATGAGATATAAGGAGATCCATACCCGACATGCTAAAAAGATTCATCTCATGAGAGTAACGTGAACCTCCTCCCTTCACGAAGTAAGTCATCACCGCTCATAGATAGCTTATTGGTGCACAGTATAAAGTTCCATCACATTCAACTCATACATCATTGAAGTTGGCTTCTAGTATGAGGACATCATATCTCGTTAGATGATTTCTCATCTCATCATTAGTATTAAGTATTCATTAACTCCAATACTTTCATTAGAGTATTCATAGATATTAGTCTCTTCATTAGCTTTACACTCTCATAGGTGAGTACATTTTGATAACATTTACTTAGGCTCACTTGAGATTGCTCTCACCTTTCATATTATCCTCTTATCATATTGTAACCTCATTCAATAACTTTAACACATTTGCTTTTCATAATTACTGACCCCTTCACGTGAATGTTCATTTAATCATATATCAATGCACTTGGCCATTTAGTGTGTTTCACACTCTTATTTAACCCTTCTATGGTTATACTATTTTATTACATACATCTTAGCTCACTTACTTTTAAACGTTTGCTAAACTTATGAGTCCACAAATATAAACCATGAGGCTTCATTTATAGTTTGTCTAAGTGATTCATGTTTACCCAAGATTATGTGTTACAAGACTTATGCATCTTGTAGATATGGCAAGATATTGAATTCTATATTTAGAGGCAACATTCATTAAATATTTGTTTAGTATGACTCATGTGTCCAGTACGAATAGGGAACGGGAACCCAATTCGAATCCGTTTTGAACAACACTTAATCTATTTAAATTTGGGGATTAATTTGCATTTTTCATATTTGGGAGGACCCTAGTTAGATTCTCCATCAACCCCATAATATTCTCTTGTTTTCTCTTTTTGTTTTTAAGGCCAAGGAGGGGTGGAGTTCAATCCCACCTCCACATTTTATTTATCTTGATTTTTCTCTAACTTCTCGTCGCATTTCAAGAGGGGTGGTTCAATTCTCAACTCACCGCATCTATCTTCCTGCATTTTCTCACAAGTGTTTAGAAATTTTAATTGGTTGCGTATGTGTTTCAATCCCCAATGACCTTATATTTAAAAAAAAATAAATAATGAAGTTCATTTTTAAAAAAAGTTGCCTTTCCAGCAAGCTTGAAGTTTATCTCTCCAATCCTTTTGTCTTAATCTGTTGTTGATGTTTTGTAGCTTTCATGTAATGATTTCTTGGGTTCAAACCCTTAGTGATTTCACTATTTTACATTCATTTTCATGCCATTTTAGACCACTTTGATTGGCCAACCAACCTAAAAACTGGAAATTTCTTGCTTCACTATTTCAGCCCTGTTATATCATTTGTTCGTTCGATCTTAGGACGTTTCAGAATCATTTGGTTAATCTTTAAGTATATTTTTTCATGGTGATATTCAGCCAAGATTCCCATTAATCAGAAACATTACACCACTTTTGATACATCATGATTTACACAAACACACTTTTCACAAGTTCTGATTGTCCTAATTTAACTGAGTACAATTGCCAAACACATAATCACGAACAATTATCACGCAAAATCACACTTATATTAACTACCAGAGAAAAAAATACCAACAACATGAGCTATAACCTATTTCGATTGAAATCAGAGGATACTAGGGACAAAGAGTTCGACGACGGGAACAACCCTGTTTCAAAATTAGTTGAATTCGTGGAAAAGGAATTCTCTTGGATATAATAAAGGACCAAGGAGAAGAAACCCTACCTGACGTTAAGTGTTTTTCAGCAACTACGACAGACTTCCAAAACATATCCAAATTCATGTCCAAATCCCGAAAACTTCACACAAAACTCGATGGAAACCCTTCTTTTGCTTTACATTTTTTTTAGCTTTGTGTCTACGTTTTTGACGTTTTTAAAATTCTTAAGTATGAAGGACTTTTGGTTGTATTTATGTTCTTTATTTGTAGATTAGAACGCAAAAGTGATAGATTTTAATCTGAAAGGAGAGAGGATAAACGTCGAGAAGTGAGTGGTTCGTTAGGATACGATTGTCGTTATATAGACTTAGCAAATGAGGTTTGTTATAATTGTAAAATCTGAATTATTTAAATCACACGTAAAAGGAACTTATTTCCCTTACAAAAAAAACAGAATTTAAACCCCATTTTAATTCACTTGGGCATCACTTCCATCAAGGATCAAACCCGTGACGTCCCCATTGTGAAAATGGGTCCCTTCGGGTCGACCCGACCCAATCCGCCCCATTAATTAGTTAATTAATGATAATAATCTGATTTTCCTTTTTCTTAAATCAGCATTTAAATATTAATTAATTTACTTGATTCTCCAATATAAATAATCAAGTTAAATCATTGCTCCCACCTAGGTTCGAACCCGGGTATAGCAAGATTTTTGCTCCATAGTCGTAGGCATTCTAGACACACTAAACATTACTTAGCATATTCATTTTTAGGGTTGTTACATTTTGTATAAATAATTATCATTTAATTCAGAAACTTTGAACTTCTACGAACATTACGTTTTAAATATTCATTTATATAAAATACAACAAGTTAAACAGGCCAAATTTCATGCTCCTAGCCGAGACCAAATCACAGTACACACGTGCACCCACAAGTTAACATATCACACAATTTCGGAAACACTTCTTTCATTTCTACGTAATTCCGAACACACATTCAAACACGTAATCACAACCAGCCCTAAAATCATCTACCAGAAGTCATACCAACACATACTTGAATCTTTCAAAGGATCCTAATGACAAGGGCATGCAACGGGGACAACCTTATTTTTTATTTATTGTGAATAGTCTGAACCTTAGGGGTCTCTTGGGAAAAGGACCAGTAAAGAAGAAAACCCTACCTTAATATAATTCAAAACTTGTTTGAATGCCTACCAATTCCCACGACACCACTTCCTCACCACCAAAATCCCAAGCACAATTCGTCGAGAAGAATTTTCTTTTTGTTTTTAGCTTAGCTTTTCGTTTGAGTTTTTGTGTGTAAGTTATTCAAGAGTTGATGAACTTATTTGCTGTTCGGGAGGGAAAAGATCGACAGAGGAAGGGCAGGAAAGACGGGCGAGTGGAGAGGAGCGGGAGGAGGAGGAGATGTGTAGGTGCCGAGGATTGAGGCAAGAAGTACGACTCATTATGTGGTAAGTTGTCCTGAGGATTAGGGAGGAGGAGTAGAGGATGGGGAGGATTTATAATAAGCGATTTCCCTTGACTTATTAAATATTAATTAATGTGACTAAATTCACTATACAAATTACGTCAGTTGTTATTGTAATTCGTTGTACTTCATCCAGTTCGAATCGGGTAAGCTTAAACTCGACCAAGGGTCAAATTCAATCACCCCTACACGAATTTCCCCTAAATCATAGTAATTAATTCATTAGTTATTTAATATTTAGGGTTATTACAATACTACCCTTAGCATGGAATAGATGATTTTACCCCTAGATCTTCCAAACTTAAGATTACTTCTTTCAAGTCCAGTAAATCTCATTCGAGTAAATCTCTTCAATTCGGGTGCCCAACATGGTTCGTTCTCACCTTGACTATCTCAACTAACTCAACAAGCTGGTTGGATTGGCTACTAAATAGATTCTGAGGTCTGGTTCTACGCACAACAAGCCCTGTGAACCCGGTCTAATCCATGCATTCTAGGTACGTTTAAGCATTACTTAGCATAGTTATTTTCAGATTGTTACATTATAGAAAATTATGGGGTTAGTACAAACATTGTAATAAGTATGGCATTATGCAAAATCATGCAAAAAGGGACAATTAAGTTGAAATATACAAGTCGTGCTATTTTGGTAAAAACATTAATGAATTAATTTACAAAACATTATATAACTTCATCAAGTATAACGTAGGGTAAAACTTCAATTTTTCTCAACATAAGAGCATACTTATAGTAAACCCACTTAAAACTAACTCTTTGTATCCCAAGTTATCCTAAGACTCACTTAGGTATGACATCAAGGACCCGCCCATACAATCCCTTCGCTGCACACCCAAGTGATCCTTAAGACTACCAAAGATAAACAAACTTCATTTCATTTAACAAGTCAACATTCAATACTAAAGACACTAGAAGAACATACATGCATTAAGGTCTTCACTTATGTTCCCTTGTCCAATGGGACTTGCAAGTTACACTAAGTGCAATGTGAAAGTAGCATCCCTTACTACTACTCCCACAAAGTGCTCCTTGAGGATTCCCTTGGATCAAGCACATCACAATCATCATTCATAATTTCATCATATACAACATAACTTCAATATGCTTTTTTGATATTAGACATAAGACCTGGTAGTTAGAATATTCGGCCATTAGATCAACATCTTCATAAACATTAGACATAAGTTCACATTTCTTCATTTAACATTGAGAACATATAGTCTCATACTTCATTTCATCTATAATGAGTGGGGGCCATTCATACAGTACGAGAAGGCCACACCAAAACTCCCTTCCAAATGCCTACTTGTGAAATGGGATAGATAGGTCCCCATTCCATATCTCCCTAAGTAAAAATCCTTAATAAGACTTAGTTCATAACATTCACTTTTTGGGGATAGCTTAAACCGACATAGACCATGAGAGATAGACATGGAATCCCAGTGTTAACCCCTACCGGATGAGGGATCCGCACTTGCCTAAGGTAGGTTCATTCTTGAGCCTGTACATGGGGTTTCAAATAGCTACTCTTCTGCGGCCGCATAGTTATGCGATAAGGAGATTGCTTCTAAGTTATTCATTCACTTTCTAGAGAGGAACACTCATCTCAAAAGCTACATTGGATACATCATCTCTACTCACGAAGTGTACCCACCCTTCTTCAAATCCTCTCGGTGTTAAGCATAACTCTCCCACGGAGTCTTAAACATTGATTAACTTATGGGTTAAGGGATAACTAATTAGGACCACATCAGAACTCACAGCGGGTACGTATCCCTAGAGGTTACTTTTGAATACCACATCTCAACTCATGAAGGGTATCAACCTCCAACCTATCTTGGAAAGCCCATTGGGTATAGTGAGGTTGCTACTAAACACTTCATCTCAACTAACAAAGAGTGTCCACCCCAAATCTCCCTTTTTCATACTATAGGGATAGTAAGGATGGTGTAGACACTTCATCTCTATTCACGAAGAGTGTCTACCCTACAATCCCCTATTTCATTCGTCATAGTCTTATTCAAAAAACCTTTCAATAGAATCTCATACATACTCTTTCATAAACTTCATTCGTTCATTCATTCTAGTTCTCTGTGTGAGAGTACATGTGAGAACACCTTTAATATAAACCCTATTATTCATAACATTTATTTGTAATCATATCCACCTTGCATTCATCATAATCACACACTTCATGCTTCGTATACACATATACTTCATTTAAACCTATCATCTTCAAGATACACAATTTCAACATCATACACATTACATGTATAATCAACATACTTTCACTTCACTTGACAGTCAATGCCTTCAAGGCCATAAAACAGAATATACATATATATTCATATACATCAAGTAAATATCGCCACCAAAGGTGGACCATACCACTCAAGATCATTTCACAATAAGAACTAAGAAAGATTTGAACAACTTATCCTTCATCCAAGTCTTTACCAGCTTTTCTAACTTTCATAAAAAATACTTCATACAATAGAATTTAAGGCAGTAGCTAAATCTCATTATAAAATAAAGAAAACCATATTTCTAACATTATCAACAATGTACTTCAAACCCACTTCATAAGCCAAAAAATGATAAAGAGAATAGACATGATTCCATTGATGTTTTTGACAGTAAATCATAATTTAAAGATAAGAACACAACTCATTCAATCATAAATCATTTTCTGCCAAAGACCATACTTAGATGTCAAGTAATACAGAAGTTTGAAGTGGAATCCTTTTTGATATCTTTGCAATTGGCCTCCTTGAATGGATGAAGTTTAAAGGATGACTACCATACCTTAACATGAAGGAAACCTACGAGAGAGAATTTTAAGAAGAAACCCTTTTGCCATCATAACCCAAGATCCAGACCTTGACCTTCAATGGGGCTGAGAGGTTTTTGGAAGATAAGAGCTTTTGAGGCGTTGGTTTTGCCCAAATTTGGGTTCTAAATGAGAGCTTAGGTGTTTTGATGAGGGAAGTTTAGTGTATATTGCCACCAAAATCAGCGATAATACACGCCCAAAATAACCAAAAACCCCTACATTGATTGGACCACTTTAGACAAGTCAACACTTTAAGCTTTTCGAGAATTATCATCGGGAAACAAGTCCAGAGTCAGCGGAGCTGCCGGCCCACAAGAGATTGGAATTTAAATTCTGGACAGAGGGGTTTGCCCCGACCTGTCTACGATGCTCCTATGTTTCACAAAGACACAAAACCTTGATGACTTGGGCATCTTGATCGGCCAAAGTTGGTCTCCTGGGGGACCATTAGGGTGGGTCCAGGGAGTCGTTATCCAAACATTTTACCGTAAACATTCTTCTAGGTTCTAGGATCATTCCCACTGAATTTAGACTCAAACAAACAAAGAAACACATAAACAACAAGGACAAACTAGCACACACACAATGTCTAGTTTGAAACATCTGGTCCGTTATTGACGTTAAATCCGAACTGCACCAATTACTTTTAATGATCAAAAATTAATATATAACACATTATTAACTAATATTACATCTGAAGCTCTAGTTCTACTACATTCACTTTTAGGGTCGTTACATCTCCCCCAATTAAAACAACATTCATCCTTAATAACGAAACACTTTCAAGATATACAATGACTCAACTAGCCAGCATACCTCACACATCATAAGGGTCACAACCTCATAGTAAATGAACCAAACTTACAAGGAACACATACTTAATACATAAGTTTTTAAGGCAACATAAGTAAAGTTGGAGATTTAAAACATTTCAAGCGTACCCACTTTCTATCATTTTATTACATTTATGGCGAACCACTTCTCCAACATCGAGGACAACTACACCACATCATTTAAAAACTAAACATGTAATATCATTCAAATCACACATTGGCACATACCATAACAACTTTTAAGAATAAGAAAAATATCATTTAGCTACACATTAACATGAGGAAATATAGATTAACTAACAATCATACTCATAAAACTATCATATCCAAAGAGCATGCAAAATATTAGACGCACCATCGTCATAAGGAGAAAAGCAACTCAGTACTAATATGCAAATGACTTCAAACCATAACCAAAATTAACTTAGAATTTTGTGTCTCAAGATTGGAGTAAGATAGAAGGATAAGATAGGATACCAATTACTTTATACTTAACTCATTGTTCCCCAATTAGGGTAAGCATCTAAACAAATCAAAAAACCATAAAGAACTAGAATTAGGGGGGCCTTATTCAAGATTATCTCTTTAGCCCATTCTCATTACTTCAGTAAAAAACCCATACCAGCATTTCCAGGTCTCATACTCTAAAATCCCACCATCTTCTCATAAGGTTGGAAAACTCATACTATCCTTAACTTATGAACATCAGACTAACAATTAACCTTACTATGTCAAACATACCCTCTCCCTCTTTGGATTCATTTAGAGAACAACAACTTAATGAATCATCTCACTCAACTCTTACGCATCACATATCTCTACTCATGAATAAAAATACTCTTTCTCTCACAACATTACACATTCCTCAATACTCTTCAATTTAACCTTGTATTCTCTACATCAGTGTCACAACAATAAGATTCTCATTTTCCTCCCAAAAAGACTTCATTAAACCATTTTAACTCTTACCATGCTTAGAAGTACATCACAAAACAAAATTCACTCATTAATTCTCAACGTATAAGGAATAGAGCCATAAAATGGCATCACATCATAAATCTATCCAAGTAATAAGTGACAAGAGCCATAAATGGATCACATCACAATGCTAAAACTTGTCTTCACATGTCCTGCTTCAGCCAAAAAACCATCATAGCATAAAACTCACTTTTCTTTCCTTCTTCACACATAGAAGAAGAAACCATATCCCTTCCAAGCAATCTATCTAGAAAATCACGGACAAGGAAAAAAAGGAGAGAGGACCTTATGGAGTAAGTCTATGGCACGTACAAGAGTAATGAAGAAGAGAAAGTGAAAACTCTTCGCCCTATAATCCATAGCCCTAATACATGGATATGTGTCGCAACTCACAACGATGAAAAGACTGTACAGACATGAATTTTGATGAGACGTTGAACCCTAAACTATTTCCCAAATCTTATCTCTGATACTAATTTTTTTTGTACGGACTGCGCAAGTACACCCTAGAAGTTAGGAAACACTTAGCGTCAAATACAATGCGTACTTACATTCAAAGGACTTGCACAAGCCTCTTGCTATATTCGTTACATAGACATGCAAAGAAGGAGTGCAGAAGAATTTAAAACTTTCACGATAAATAATATAATAAGGAAAAAAAAAAACATCTTTTAGGAATACTAAAGGATTGTCTAATTATCAACAATTGAACTGTAAAGAACGACGTACATATCTTAGGGACACGACCCTTTCCATTGAAAGAAAATAATAATAAGTCTTAAAAAAGTCTTAAAGAAGGAAAGAAATTAAAATAAACTAGACTATGCCCTCGCATATATGAGGACATACTTAGTCTTGAGAGAGTCGATTCCCAAGCCTTGCTTTAAAACCTTCAACTTGCTTCCAACCTTATAATTAAGGGTATAAAAAGTATGGGTGGTATAGTAAAAACATTGTAGAAGATATGGCATTATGCAAAATGAATGCCAAAAAGGGGACCCCCCCAAATTTAGTTAAAAACATAGAAGTCGTGTGTGCTATTTTGGTAAAAACCTCTGAATGAAGTACAAACATCATATTGTATCATATTTAGAACATAGGGTAAAACTTCATTTTCATAACATAAGAGCCATACCTTACGTAAACCCACTGAAAACTAACTTTATATCCCATAGTTATCCTAAGACTCACGAGATACGACATGAAGGAAACGCCCCTACAATCTCTTCATAAACATCCAAGTGATTATTTAGGATATACCAAGGACAAGCGTACTTCTTTTAGTTAACAAGCCAAACAGTCAATTACTAAATACACTAGAGGAACATATTTGCGTTAACGACTTCACATTAATGTGCCCTTCTCCAATGGACTTAAAAGTTAAACTAAGTTGCAATATTGAAAGTATACATCCCATATACTACTCCCAAATAGTTTCCTGAGGATGCCCTTGGATCAAGACATAACCAATCATAATTTGTAACTTCATCATACACAACAGTAAATTCAATATGCACTCTTTGACATTAGATATAAGACCTTGGTACTTCATGAACATTAGGCGTAGAAATAAACTTCTTCATAAACATTAGACATAAACACATTTCTCCTATGATCTTTAGACCATATAGTCCTCATACTCATTCATCATCAATGACCCATTCATATAAAACACATAAAAGACATACCCAAGACTAGTTCCAAAGCGACTTTATGACAATGCCGATAGATAGTGCACATTCAACAATCTAACTTAAGTAGTACACCATTAAGATGACTTATTTTATAACGTTCATTAGTGGAGGCTAGCTTTAATCGACATAGACCATGAGAGATAGACATGGAATCTCGGTATTAATCCCTAGCGCAAAAGGGATCCCCATTTGCCTAGGGTAGGGTCATTCTTGAGCCTTTACATGGGGTTTCCAATAGCTACTCCCATGCGGGAACATAGTTAAGGGATAGGGAGATTGCTACTAATTTACTCATTCATCTTCTAGCGAGGAGCACTCATCTCAAAAGGTACATTGGATACATTATCTCTACTCACGAAGTCTGCCCATCCGTTCTATAAATCCTCTCAATGCTAAGCATAAATCCCCCATGGAGTCTTAAACGTTAATTAACTTATAGGTTAAGGGATAGATAATTAGCACCATATTTCAACTCACGAAGGGTACTTATCCCTAGAGGTTAGTTTTGAATACCACATCTCAAATCACGAAGGTCATCAACCTCCAACCTATCTTGGAAAGCTCATTTGGAATAGTGAGGTTGCTAGTGAACACTTCATCTAAACTCACGAAGAGTGTCCACCCCAAAACTTCCCTTTTCATACTATAGGGATATGAAGGATGGTCTAGACACTTCATCTCTACTAACGAAGAGTGTCTACCGTACTATCTTCTATGTCATTCATTAGAGTATTATTGAGAAAACCTTTTAATAGACACTCATACTTACTTTTTCATAAACTCCATTCATTCATTCATTCATTCATTCTAGGTCTGTGTGAGAGTACATGTAAGAACACCATTAACATAACCCCTATCATGCATACCATTGATTTGTAATCATCATCACCTTGCATTCATCATTATCACAGACAATCATGCTTCACATAAACATATAGTTCATTTAAACCTAGCATATTCAAGATACACAATCTCAACTTCATATACATCACATGTATAGCCATCATACTTGCACTTCACTTCACATTCAATGCCTCCAAGGACATAAATCACATTATACATATATATTCATATAATTTAAGTAAACACCGCCGCCAAAGGTGGACCATACCACTCAAGATCATTTCACGATAAGAACTAAGCAAGATTTGAACAACTTACCCTTCATCAAAGACCACCAAATTTCTCTATTTATTAACCAATACATCATAAAATAGCATTTAAGTAAGTAGATAAATCTCATTATAACATAAATAAAATCATATTTCTAACATTATCAACAATGTAATTAAATCCACTTCATAAGCCAAAAGTTGATAAAAAGAATAGACATGTTCCATTGCGGATTTGACACTAAAATTATAATTTAAAGCTAAAAAAAACTTTTTCAATCATTAACTTTTTCAGCAAAGACCCATACTTAGAGTCAAGGATAAGGATGTTTGAAGTGAAATACTTTTTGAAATCTTTGAAATGGCCTCCGTGAATGGAAGAAGAAGTTCAAGAATGGACTACCACCTTAACATGCAAGAAATCCATGAGAATTTGAATTGAAGAAGAAGAAGAAAGGAAACCCTTTGCATCCATAGACCAAGCTCCAAGACTTGACTTCAATGGAGGCTTGGTTGCCCTGTGTGGGTTTTGGAAAGAGAAAGTTTTTGAGAGCCCGTTTGCACCAAAATTTGCTTTTTAAGTGGGATTGTTGGGCAGTTTTTTATGGGGAAATGAATTTTAAATGAACTAAAATCAGTATATAACACCCCCACAAAGTACCTTAAACACCCCTACATTGATTGAATCACTTTAGATAAGTCGAACTTCACTTAACTTTTCAGAATTATTGTCGGGGAAGAAGTCCGCATCGCGGAGCTGCTCCCATTAGATTTTGGAACTAAAATTCTGAACAAAGGGGGGTGTATCCTGGACGCGACACGCCTGTGTTTTACCTAGGCACAAAACTTTGCTTCCTTGGGCAGCTTGCTTGGACAAAGTTTGGGTCCTCTTTGGTGACCCTTAGAGTGGTCCCCGGGAGTCATATCCAGACGTTTTGACCCTAAAATGTCCCTATAGGTTATAGGATAACCCCCAATGATTTTAGACTCCAATAAAACACATACAACATACAAGGACACACTAGCACGGACAAGGCTAGATTACGAACGTCTTGGTCATTTCTTTGACATTTGACTTTCGAACATCACCAACTGACTTTTAATGATAAAACACATTATTAACTAATGAAGCACATGTGAAGCTCTAATTTGACCTACTTCGTTTTTAGGGTCGTTACAACATCGTTGATCCATAATGAGCACTCAGAGTTAGTGGTGAGCCTACTATTACATCAATAGAGAAGCATTAACTGTCCACTAGGGCATATGTCCTCGAATCTTTCAGGACCTACCACAAAGTCTTGGAGAATATAAGTCCAAGGATTATTCAAGAACGGAGGATCAACTAACTAGACCGAACATATACTCATAATATAAAATGGAGAAAAAACGTTAGTACAACTAATGCACTAAATATGGAGAAATGCATAAAAACCATTAAAACATAAGAAAAGGATATTTACATGTAATGCATACATGTATACGATTTGAAAACTATTAACATCACCAAGACATCACAAAACTCAATATTTCAACAATATCTAAACCACAACACGACATGAATTTAGCACTTACTAGAGGTCCACCATGCATTCCCATAGAAACCACCTTCATCACACATGTTACCTTCTACCTTCATTTTCTACGACGTGTTATCATAATCGTTTCATAAATATAAGTAACCAGCAACAACAACCTTCTACGCATACTAGTGCAATGTACAAGTGAAGTCCCATACCCTCACTTCTACTTGGTAAACTCATTAGGAACCTATAGACTAGTTCATACTTCTTTATTTCTTCATTACTTTAGGTAAGATCAACCATAATCTACATATACCATGAGAGCTTCCATGGAATCCAGTGTAATAGAGCCCCACAATAAAAAAGGGTGTTCAACTCGCCAAGGTGGAACCTAGAAACTAGCTACTATGTGGATGCATTAGTTATGTCATACAGGGGCACGTAGTTTAGGGATAGTGATATTGCTTTTAGAATCCCGGCCTATTGTATTAGTGGGAAGGATTCCATCTCATGAATAATTACTTGGATGAGTCGGCCTATTGTATTAGAGGTAGGGTCTTTTCCTCATTATACATATCCACTCGGTGCTTAGTATACTTCCCAACTTACTACCATTGATCTCTTAATAGTATGTACATGTGTGAAGAGTAACTCATCTTCATTCAATACAATTCAAAATAAAGCTCTTCAATTCATTAGGTGAGAATACACTTCCACCCTAAAATCATCATACATATGTCAGTAGTACTTTCATAATCTTAAATATATTGTTTTAATGAGAAACATACTTTCAATAAACACAAGTGACCAATCTCATTATACATGATTCATACTACACAGTAGAAAAGGTTCAAAATCATGTAAACCATCCTAATAACCTTTCTTGTATACTTCCATAAGTACTTACCTTGCAAGTAAATTCAAAGTATATGTCAAAAGTTCATCATCACATATACAACATTAGATTTTACCCTCCAACAAAGGTTAGGAATCAAGTATCATGATTATCCTTATTCAAATCACAATAGGCATGGAAGACAAGATTCTATGACTAGATAATCATCAATCATAATACATCATGCTCATATTAACTCAATTCATCCCACAACATTCATTAAAGTTGGGTAATGGGGTCACATAGATTCTTGGGTGATTCACAATAGAAATCGTGAATTAATCCCAATATAATCATGATATAAGATAGATGGAATAAAAAAAATATGCTTATGAGTAAACCCATGGATAGATTGCGAAAAACCCTAGTTTTGGTCACAATATAGATTTCAATATTTAGAAGGTTTGAAGGATTCCTGGACTATCTAATCGATAAATCAATATCCCCATACCTTAATTGATTATATTCCATGAAATATATGGAATAAATAATGAATATTGAGTGCCCTGGCTTGAGTTCTTCTTTGTTCTTCATTGGTAGTCTAGAGAAGGAATTTGTGAGAGAGGGAAAGTGGCTTTCGATTTTTCATTTGGAAGTTATGAAGAGTAAGTAGTTTTTGTCACGACAGGTGATAATCCCCTATACGTCGCCGTCCTCAGAGAGGACTATGATTAGCCTATTAGCATTTGTCATAACATATCATAGGTTAAAATTCAGAAAAAAATTAAAACTTTTTATATACATAGTGAGGTTTATTACATAGACCTCTCACATACTACATATGGAGTTTACTTAGACTCCTCGCATATGAAACTGACATAGGCTTCTCGTTTAGACAATATAGTCAACACATAGGAATTAGTCTAATACTTTGTCTCATATTGAACTATCTAAAACGAAGTAGAAACATTGGACATAGCCCTTACACAAATATATAATTGCCACATAGGGCTTCAACAACATCATGAAACAATAGTAATGAAATGATGGTTTTTAGACTATAGCTACAACATTGCTTAGAATGCAGGAATGTACATCTCGGATCTTGAGACTACCAACACTTTGAGAAACATGTCTAAGCATTCTTGAAATAGCCTCAAATACGTGGAAACGACTGGGCGAAACTACATTGTTTGAAAAAAAGGGTGAAAATAAGGAAACAGGGAAAGGAATATGGGGTTAGTTACAATCACATTTACTAAGTATGGAAACATATGCACATAAAACTTTGAAACCATCATTAAAAGGACATTTGTTCAAAACCATTCTAAGTTACTTTAGAAAGCCATTATGCAAAATCAAGAACACATACAAGCCAATGATCATATATTCATTAATACAAGACCATATGCAACATAAGACCAATATCATCAATAATGTCAAGTCAACATAGTCATTTCCAATATGAGGACACATCAACATAAATAGTAACATATCAAGAGCATATAACCAAAGCAACTCCAACATAACGTGATAAAAATAAAGTATGTACAAGAGGTCATATCATCTCAACTTATAAGACCCCTACCAACAATCTCATCCAAATCATACAAGTGCAACACTCATATCAAGTCCTAACCAACCCCACATAAACAAGGAAGAGATCATAACTAATGTCTATCTCCATAAAACATAGCATCATGAGTAGTAATCATCATTTATAACAATGTACACCAATAACATGTACATTAACAAACGACCTTTATGATAGGATCATCAAATTAAGTCAACTATGACAACATTAAGTCTTAAGGCCATTAAAAAATCCCCACCTAGAACTTCCCTCATGGTAAACTAGTGCAATATATAAGTAGAGTCCCATACTCCTACCTATTCTAAGAAGAACCCCTTAATTCAACCTAGTTAGAATTCACTTTATTACTTTCTTTTTACTTTTGGGAACAATTGACCTAACCGACATACACCATCTGAGCTAATCATGGAATTCGGTGTCATGAAACCCTAAACTGAAAGAAGATGGTCTACTTGGAAACGTAGTTCAAAAACAAGAATATATCATTCAGGTAGATCAAATAGCTTGTATTCCTATAGGGGGAAAATAGTTCAAGAACAAGGAGACATGATCGAGACCCTCTTTATGCACCATTGCATTGTAATATCCATCTCATGAAAAACATTGTGAACCTACCTTACGACATTGAGAAGGAGGACACCCTCATAAATAGTTACTTGCAGTTGCTACGTAATTTCCTTTTGAAAGTTCTTTAAGTCATTCTTGAACGTCATAACTTAATATAGGCCATAGAAGACTAACCCCTTGTATATCATATCATTAGCTCATTCGATATTTCATGAGAACTTCCTTCCAATACAAACCTTATATTTTATTTTAGTATATTAAAATCATCATCATGTCATAATGAGGCTCAAAAGTGATTCACAATAAGCCTTATATCATCATACATTAATCATAATCTCACAATTCATAGGTTCAAGACATTTAAATTACATTAAACACACAATCACATCTGATACTTTTATTGAACATCCTGATAAAGTGTAATCCATCGCAATTGAAGTAAGGATTCAAGATCACAAAGTCTTACCAATTTGCCTTAAAAAAATAATATTCAATGGTCTTACCATCAAACCATCCATATGTAATACCTCAAAAACGACTTAGGTGAAACTAGAGCCTAACATGTTTGCCATTAGGGTATATGGTACTAAAATAGTTCATAATGTGGTAATGAGTCATTCTAAATTATTAGGTGAATTGAAAGTCAAACGTCAAGGGACAACCAAGACGTTCGACGACTAGTCACCTATCAGCCTCATATGTTTTTATGCGCATGTGTGTGTGTGTGTGTGTGTGTGTATGCGTGTTATGATCTTATGAGGGAAGTATTTAAGTTATAATAGTGTTTATAGGCACTGCGTAAAGTTTCATGAAGTTTGGAGGTCAAACATGCATGAGCGTCCATGACGTTCGAAAGGTTTGCCTTGAAACGACCTTGTGTGTCTTAGTTTGTTTCATCGAGTTTTGATGTGTTCGTTTTGGAGGAAATTTAAATGAGAGGTTAAAACTTTTAGAAGATCATACTCAGAATGGAAATGTCTGGGAAAACATTCCCAAGGACTAACCAAGGGTCCTTGAGGAAGGACCCATTAAGGTAGTCAAAACTTCCTAAGGCAGTCCCACCTACGGATAACAACCGATGGCTAGTAGCCTGGTTGACAACCCGTAGGTGGAAGGACTAGGTAAATACTTGCGCGTGCAACATGGCATTCCAAGGACCGACCTATGACCCAAATCACGAACCACAAAGACGGTTTGTTGGTTGGGAGACGGCTCGATGTCCAGCGTCGATGGGTATGTGTCACCTCCGTAGTTCACTATTAAAAGCTACGTACAAATCAGAATTTGGGAGGTTTCCCAAGTATATTTTAGGTATTTTAAGTGGGTTTATAAGTCATAATTACCTATATGAATTCATTATTCTAAAATCAAACCATTCTCTAAGAAATTCTCTACGAATAACATTGAGGCAAAAAACTAAGGAAGAGCTTGGATGAGGATTCTATTTTTGATTCTTCATCAATTCGTGTTTAGTTTATTGCGATATGGTTCTTCATCCTTGAAACTGTTTTCATCATGGAGCCCAAAATTCAAAGTGACTAATATATTCATAAACCCATGGAAAACATAATCTCTTCAAATTGGTTATATTATGGATGTTGTATTGGATGATTTAGCTATTGATCAAAGTGGTGAGAATTGATTAGTGGTACGCTTCCCTAATCCTCTTTTTTTTTATGTAATGTAGGTCTTAAATTATGCTTTTAATGGGATGGTCCACTTCTGGTAGCGGTGCTATGTGCTTTACTTGTGAATGATGTGGGTCGGCGTTACATTATGTATTATGATGATCATGGACTTGTCGGACCTACTTGAGTATTTATGCCGTTATGTGTAGTTGAAGATATGGGAAAGTATGATTAATCTTCTATTAGGTGTGAGTAATGTGAAAGTAGTGTTTTCTATTGACATTTGGAGATCTGTTAGACTATTATAGTCCTTATGTGTGTAGTCCTGAGAGTTGATTATTTGGTATAGAGTATTACGATGAATATATTGCTGATAGTAGTAGTGAATAGGGGGACCTAAAGATGATGTTGGTCTCCTATGTGATTCTAGGATGCTAGTGATATGAATCTGGGAAGGGGATTGTGTGTGTCTTGTTGTGATAGACGTGTGTCTCTAGTTGTTCCATGATAATGAGGGAGGGACTTCTTCGCTTAGGATTGTAAAAAGAATATTAATTTGATGTATGAATGACAAAGTCACCTTGAATGTTGCTAAGAAGTTCCTTTGTGGAACCTTCAACCTAGTGTAAGTTTTATATCCTTGCTTGAAGTTGAAAGCCGTAATGGTTATCCTAATTGTGTTGAATAGTGGATTTAAGGTTGTTGGCTGTGGAAACGGTGGTATGAAATTCATTCCTTACGAAAATCATTAATCTAGGGGACCTCTTGGTTAGGGTGAATTGAATGTGATTGGGTTATGACACTAGGTATTGGAACCTCTTCATGTGATACTTTGTGAATTACTCTATGAGAACAAAGGCTGAGCACCGAAGTGAATATGGTAAGGGGAGTAGTCTAGTTAAGAATGAGGGCCTAGGTGCCAAAGAAACCCATAATATTCCTACCATGGCCACATGGGATGCTCCAAGGTTCTACCATTGGCAAGTTAGATTACCTCCATCGGAGAGTAGGTTGAATTGAATCCAGATTCTGCTTAGCTCCCATGTCTTGTGGATTAACCTATTCTCATCATATTGGATACCCCTACTAGGTTGCGTAGTTCTAGAAGTTATATGATGGATGAGAACACTATCAGATTGGACAATAGGCTCGAAAGATGTAGTGAGTGAGTCCCTAGATCTACTCCAAGACCATTACATGAATGACCTTATATGTGATGAATGTCTATTATATGAACTAAAGAAGAAGATGACTTATGTTGAAAATCATGTCCAATGAATATGTACTCACCTAGAATAGTTAAGGGTTGTCTAATTGAAGTGTGAGGGGCCATAAGAATGGTCACTTCATCTATTACTTAGTAAGTCTTACGAATGACTCATATAGAAAAAGTTGGTTGATTAGTAGACATAATTAAACTAGCAAATATCTTAAGGATTATTTAGGTACATCTTTGTAGAGGTCTATGGTGTTTTTTTCTTGACATACTTAAGGATTCTTTGTAACCTCTGTAAGGAGAATTGTCATATTATATAGGCTCTTTTGTTATGAAGTGAGAATGACCTTACTATCGATAGACTAAAGGTACTCATGTTGTGTGTTTGGTGTATTATAAGTGTATTTATCTCACTATACACTACTAGAAATTAGGCCTACAACTTTCTTAGTAACGCTGAAGAAACTGTTACTATAGAGGGTCTATTACAACGGTTTGAGCCGTTGCCAAAAGGATTGGTTATTATTGCTACGACTAAGTAACAAATACGTTGCCATTGTGTGAAAATTGTTGAAATCGATCTACATATTTTGACATTTATGGTAATCGTTGCAATAAAGTTATCTATGGCAACATTTAATGTGAATATTTTTCTATTGGAATGGTTATTAAATTCCTGCATAGTTTCCCACTCTAATTTTGGCTGAACCTTCCAAAAGCTTTTGAAAAAATTACATATGTAAATACAATTTACTTTTCTCTTCATCACATTTACATACAAACGAGGCAAACAACACTCAATTCTCCTCTCTTTGACAAGCAGAACACAAAAGTTGTCACTCTTCTTCTCTTTCACCTATTTTTTCATCTATTTGTGGAGCTTAAATAAAGTAGAAAAGAGTTTAGATTTATGGGAAACAAAACGTTGTAGAGCTTGGCAGGGATATTAAACTTATGGTAAGTTATTAATGTCCTGGTCAGTTTAGGGCAAACATAAATTTCATCGGATCCAAACCCATTTCTCTCTTTAAAATTTTGTGAGATTACAATGAAATGGAGGTTTTATGTTGTCGGTAAAAATCTAAGGAAGGAAATGGAGCTTTATTCTTACGGCCCTAGGTCTGATTCTGCGAACATTGCTGGTATAGCTGGAAAATTTAACAGTTGAGATTTGAGGTTTTCTTCTTGAATCTATTCTTTTGGATTTAATAATGTTGCGGTTGTGTCCTTGTTTGATTAAAGGTATTATTTGTCTTTGTGATTTGTGATGTGATTAAGGTATTTGATGTTATTTTCTTATTGTGGTTTATTTTTTTCATTAAGTTGTAGCTATTGTGGGGTTAATGTTTTTGGAGTGATGGTGCGGGACTTAAAACTGCTTCTAGCCATGAGTTTAATCAATCGGGTTTTGAATACTGTTTGTATCATTATTTTCACTCTAAGTGAGAGATTGTCAAACGTCACTCTTTATTTATTGTTTTAAAGATTTCGTTTTAATTTAAAAGAAATAAAGCTGTTTTTTAAAGCAACAAAAAACAAGAGATAAAAATTATTACATAAAACGTGCTAGTAAGTTTTAGTAGTAGGTAAACTAAAATTTTTTCTATTGGTTCGAAACGTTGATTGTCTTTGCCAATTCCTCACCATCTTAGAGCACTACACCATCGACTCGGACAGCACTTTCTGCCCTACGTCGGAGTCTGCCATGGTCCCTTGAGCTATTGCCATGGCTATTTAGTATAACTGGTAAATGCTCCCCTTCTGTTACATATGCTCAGTTGGATACTTTACGGTTTATCGATTGTGTACTAAAGTAGTTGTTGGAAAAGTCAATTGTGGATAATTCTTGTATCATCATCATACTTTTTATTTTCCTGCTTTTCTCCTTTATAGATTTTTCTAATTTTGAATCGTATGTACCTCATCTTTTGATCATTAACACTTATAAAATGGTTATTGTTTGTTTGACATTGATTGTAGGTCTATTCCTGTTCGATTAGAATAGCATTTGTATTTAGCCTGTGTGTGACTTCTGTCAAAATAGTGTTGCCCGTCGTTTGTGTTAGATTTCTTCTTGACATGGGACTTTTATCTGCAGAATTGAAATAAAATAATTATTCTTTGTTATATTTCCTCTTGATTCTAAATTTAGGTATTACTGTTGTCCAAATTGTGAACTCCCTCCCCTGTGGGGCGGGTTGGTTGGACCTTCGAATGTATATTTGTTGTCGTTCCTTCCACCTAACAATGCATATTATCTAGATAGTAAGATGATTATAGTCCCTTACTTGTATATGTGCTCAATGTTAAGTGTCGCATCATTCAGGGAGAGCTAGAGTAGTGTCTTCACAATAACTCAGTAATATTCAAGGGATCTTCTCATTTGCTTGTAGTTAGCAATTTTTAGGATATTTCTTGTTCTTGGCATAGATAAGGTACCGTCTTGATTTTTAGGAAAAAGTATCAAAAAATTTTGCCCGTGGACTACCTTTACTTGCACCATCTGTGTTACACTTGATGTTATTTGCATTTGGGGGCTTGATGTTATTTGCATTTAGGGGATTCCAATGATCCTCTTATAATAAATCTGTCTTGTAATCCTCTAAGAATTATACCATAACTTATCAGTTGGTGGGGAAATGTTTCAAACTTGGAAAAATTTTCATTACAAATTACATACATTTAGAATAACCTGATACAGAACGCTATTATATGTCATGTTTCCCCATCGTCTAATTAAAATTCTTCACTCAGATTACACATAGTATTATTGCAGCATAACCTAATAATTGGTTGAAGCTTATGACCTTATCAGTGTGCCCACCATGTTTTACTAACACTAATTTAGTTGATTCTCTTACACATGTAGTAAACACTTTGATTTTTAAGATTTGGTCTTTTTAGCTTCTTATTTTTTAAACCCTGCCAAATTATGACAACCTAAACCATCGATGTCCTAATTTTTATGATTTTTTTTGTAGGCATTTAGGATTAGTTTTTTTTAAAGAAAAAAGGAATCTAATCACTTTGAAGACTATCCTCTTCGAACAAAATCATCAAGGTATGTCGTTTAGTTCTTTTCTTCTTCTTCACTAATTATTTTCATCCATCTTTAATTATAGTTTTCTAGTTTTGAATTTTGTAGTTCTCTACTTACTTTTTGTGTACAATTTTCTCCGTAGTGTGCCAACTAAAATTGTGTGAAAGTATTGTGGCTCGTATTGTCCGTTATGTGAAGTGAAACTTGTTCGACGGTTTGTGTTTAATTTTTTGACACGATAAATATATAGCACTAAAGGGCTGTGGCCTATTGCTGACATAATGAACTGTTGTTTGTAAAAGGATTACTTTGTAGACAATTACAGTGAGTGATATGTATATACGCTGATGGTTGGTCCTTACATGAAGATGTAGTAAATTGTGTTCGTCCCAATTAAGGATCATCCTTTGCTTGGAACTTGATGGATTGAAAAAGACAATGAATCACCACAACAACCTGCCTGATGAAATGTCAAAAAGCGATGTTGGCTAAATAATTTGCAAGGAATATTTCCTTCTCTGTAACTTCTGGCGTTGTGTATTGTGTGATTAAGAGTCCTTTTTGAATAATTTGTGAATGGTCGGCTATTAGAATTGCGTAGGCGAGTAAAGAGAACGAATAAATCTTCTTTATTCGAAATATTTTGATGAGATATCAACAATGTATCTTGTATTTTTTACGCAGGAATATGGTTCTTCAAGTCGATGCCAGGCCTACTTTTTAGGACTAGGTCATTTTTGTTAGTTGTGGTAAATCTTGATACTTACATGGCTTGAATTTTGACAGTTATGAGAATTGGAGGGTTCAATTAAAGTATGCAGGTTCAGTCCCTTTCTATTTTGTTTCTTTTTAAATTCCCACCCTTGAAAATTATTGTTTTTGAGATATTCGTTGTATACTTTGGTACATGCCTAATGTTGCTATATTTGAGGTGTGTGTTAGTTATTATATATGCCCTTAACGTTTCTCTTATTATGTCCTCTGTCAGTACAAAGCTATATTACCGATTTTTGAGCCAGTTGTATCGCCCCCCAACTACCCTGCCAACCCACTTCTAAAGAAAAACAATTTAAATTAGCCATTAAAGATTGCTGGATAAGTTGCATTTTACGCAAGCAAAAAAATCGTAAAAAAAAGTTTGTTGTCAAAAACTAATAGGCAGCTGTGTTTTAAAAGTTTGACTTACTAAACATTAAACAGTTAAAACGTTTGCACTTTTGGAAATTACATAGGGATGATAAGTCAAAAGTGATTATTTATATAACTGTTTTGTCATAGTATTGTTTTCTATGAAACTGGTGACTAAGTGGGAATGAAGATATGTATAAAAATTTTGTCTTTCGCATTTTCTATTTGGTTTCACTCTCTCGTGTTATTTACTCTATCACTAAATTGTTTTTTGAATGTGTTTTGGAGATGATTTGTTCATTTGGTGAAGTTGAGTCATAATAAGGAATGTGATTTGCAATTTCCTCATATGTTTACCTCGTATTAGAGAAAATGTTATACCCCTGTTAATACACAAGTGGCAGATGATTCTTTAGTCTGGATTGATAAAAGTTGAAAGTTAGATCTGGTGATTGAAATAAAAACTTATGTGATTCCCTTTAAATTATAAACTCAATAGTATTGGGTCCATCACGGTACTCCTCTCGCTCTAAAAATTAGGCTCTTTCATTCCGTACCCATAGTTCAAACTCGTAACATATACTTAACAAACACATCGCGCACTATGCTCTTAGCACTAAACCTAGGCACTATGCTCTTACCACTAAACTTAATCCTCGCGCGCTATTTTATGGACTGGGGATTTTAATTTATGTTAAAACTATCTTCCCTGGGATATTTATTTTATATAAGTCTTGATATCTAGGCTCAAGGCAAAAACATTAAGTGATATCTCTTGTAGTTTCTTCTGAATAACCAAAAGTCAATGAACTGAGCTTTAAAGTAAAAGTAAGGATAAATCTCCATGTAATAGCTAGAGTGCCCCTCAATTCAACTTCTTTAATATTTTCTAATGAATAAGCTGGAACAGTGTTACTCACCATCAACTGATTACAATTCTTCAAACTTCATTCACATACTAATTCAATATTCAAAACTGATACAAAAGTCCTCCATATCCTAAAATTAGAAAGATAATGTTTTTCTCAGTTGAAAAAATTAAACAAATTATACTTAAAATCCCTCAGAACATGGATATATGGATGAGAAAATATCATACGATAAAACTATCGATGAAAAGAAAATGGAATATATTACTTAACAAAACTACTTACAACTTTGTCTAAAGCAGCCACAGTAGACCGAGATGACCACATCCATGGTCTAACGTTCTGAGCTATTTGTTCCAAGCTGGTATATTTTGGAATGTTGTTTTTGAGAGTGATTGTTCCTCATTTGTTGAAGTTGATTTTCACAAGCGAAATAAACTCATCTCTCATCCCCATCTAGAAAAAGAATTCCTGTTGTTCTTTTCATTATGTTAGATTAGTTGTCCTGTTTTTTCAATCTGGTCTTGCCCCATGTGCTAGTTAGGGTTATTATATGAAAACCCTTTCTTCTTCAGGTTCTTGAAGACCAGTTACAATAGTCATTCGATTTACATTTATTATGGTTTAAATCAAGAATTTATTGATGCGTATACTTCGTCTTTTTGTACAAAGAGATTGTGGTCCAAAGAGCCCTGTGATGTGTTTGTATGTTTGTGTGAATTCTCTATTAAGCATAAATTGAGATTGCTCCTTGTAGCCTTGCTTTCAATATCAATTGCATGGATACTTGGCTAAGCTTGCCTGCCATTCCTTTGTTTTTTCTTTATTTCTTTATGCCCAGTTGATTGAGCAAATGAAATATTTGATTATTTCACTTACACATATGTGGAGTAGATCGAGACAAAAGATATAATTACGTAAACCTGAACTTTCTTCAACATTTCCTCTCAATGATCTTTTATTTTTCTGGACTTTTATAGGTGGAGATGATAACCAAGCGGATGATGAAACCAGTCTTGAATACCTACTAGATCTAAATTGAAAGATGTAGAAACCTATTGGTTTATATCGACTCTTTCCTTCATTATTAAACTTTGGTTATAAGCACATTATATGATTTAGTCTAATTAGTATGGACATGGTACAAAACACCGATAACACTTATTTTTGTTATATTGTAATTTTACCTGTATGCATAATGTGATTACTGGATATTGAACTTATATATGTGAATCAGAATATATAAGGAGTAAGTTTGCTCTAGGCTGCATGATGAATTTAGGAAATTGGGATGAATTGTGGTTCTGTGGATATACTATATATAATAGATAATATAATATATAGATATATATTAATATATATATATATATATATATATATATATCTATTATATATATATATAGCTATTATAATATATATAATAGATAGGCTTAAGAATTGAACATTGCCAACAGGTTGGGAAAAAAAAACTTCTACATTTAGATAGATTGTTTTGCAATTGAAAATCAAAGTTTCTTGCAAATACATCAATTTAATGTTGCCCTAGTATATAAAAAAAAAGTTTGCCGAACAATCTATTGAATCATACTCTATTGCAACGGTTGCTAACAGTTCCCATAACTGCCTAATGCAACAATTGTAAACCGTTACAATTGGTGAATATTATAGTGCCTATAGATAGACGGAAATTTTTTTCAATAGAGGTTCATATAGCAACACTTTTAGGAACCATGACATTAATTGTTGCAATGGATCTATGGTAACCCAAGCAGATCAGACGGTTGCAAAACCGTCGCTGTAGCACTCTGGCACAGTTTTTGGTCTATTGCACACATATTAAATTGTTGTTGTAGACAAATTCTAGTAGGATAGGTTAGCCCATGAGGATCAAGATCTAGGTGTGCTTAGAAGGGAAGTCCGTATGAGCGGGGTCTTTCTTTGTCTTACTGATATATCGTGGTTTCACGGTATTTGAATACTTTTTCCTTAAAAGTGTAGTGTGTGCCAAAAGCTTTTTGCTAATTTTTTATATAAGTTTCTTTGGTTTTTTGCGGAAATCTGTCCAAGTGAATGCGGGAGATTTGAGCGAAGAGAAATGCAGAAAGAGACCACCCTCGGAGCTTATGACGGTCGATGTGATGGTGACAGTCCGTACGGTGGCAGGCGTAGTGTGCAGTGCTGCAGGAAAGATGGGGAAGTCTGAACCACTGGGTGTGGTTACAAGCTTGTGACAGGCGCTGTCTATGAAGGACCGTCCTACAGGTTAGTTCAATGAGATCAAGAAGAATTACAGTACCATATTCCAAAGTGAAGTGTTGGAACGAAGACCCTCGACGGACCGTTTGTGGCCTATGGCCGTCCGTCATACTTGCGTCGAGCGGAATGGAAGAGAGCAGCAGAAGAGAAGAATGCACAATGTATGGGACGACGGAGAGAGGACTTGACGGTTCGTCGTTGACACGACGATCCGTCGCCGAGGTCCGTCGGAATCTCAGCCGCATTTTGCGATTCCAGTAATAGGTCCTTGTTTAATTGGATATTTTTATTTTTATAAAAGTTAAAAAACCTCGTTTTTGAGGTTTAGACTCGGATCATTATTAGATCGTATTGTAAGACAACCTTTTGAGTATCATTAGGCTTTTTGTGAGATTATTGATTACTTTGAGGTTCTTGCAAGTGATTTTTGGTTGATTATCAAAGTAAACTTTCGGATTTTACTCTTCTCATTGAGTAAGTACATAAATTCTTATTTAAATATTTGAATAGTGGGATTGTGATATGAGTAACTAACTAAACTCCATAACTAGGGTGTGGGAACCATAGCAATAATAGATAAACACCTAACTAAAAATAACGCTTTAGGAATAGTGTCTGCATTGTATAATAATTCTTTTGCTTAGAAGTCTTTTTAACGGAATGGCCAACGTTTAGAACTCGCCTTAATGCTACTTGCCCGAACCAAGGAGGTAGATAATAGGAAAAGAATTATTAACATAGATTTTAGGTGTATATGTCTAATAGGCTAGGATTGATTGGTACGAGGTATAACTTAGTCAAATATCGAGATACGATGCTTAATATGAGGTTAATACTTAAGGGTGGGGAAAAGCAACACACGTAGCGACCAAGGTGCGGTGAGATTTTCGAGATGCCGGGACTAAGGATTAGAAATACATACTTATCATTTACATGAAGATACTAGGAGGGAAAAAGAATTGTATAGTTAGATTATCAGATGAAAAACTATGGGGAACACGGAGACCCTAGTTACTTTGATAATTGATTAAAATCAACATTCAAAGGTGCTTTGTGTTAAGTGTCTCTTTCCCACCTTGCCAGTTAGTTATTTCATTCGTTTGAAATGAAACCCCTCTGTTTATTGTCCTATTTCCAAGGCAAGTCATTAAACCAAACCATAGTAATAACAGGTTGAAGTAGTTAAGTCTAGACTATTTGCTCGTGGGAACGATCCCAACCTCACTAGTTGGGTATTTACTTGAACACGACCGTTTACTTCTTATTTGAGAAGTAAATTTGAGCGTATCAAATTTTTGGCGCCATTGCCGGGGAATATAATATAGCTTTTAGATTAACTGAATTATACTATAGTTTAGTTGATATTCTTGATTTTACTTGTTTATTGTTTTTGATTTTTTTGTAGAACTTCCTCCTTAGCCATACACGGGAGGAAGAGAACCCTTGTTTCCCTTGACCGAATTAGAGCGTACACTGTGCAAATGAATCGAAACTTGGGAACGAAATGATGATGATCCGAACCAGAAACTCCAGCTACGGTTGATGATCTGGCAGTTGTACACGATGCTACGGGTAGTGAACACCAACAGAGGGGACAAAAATTCACGCTCCACGGCCCCAGGATCTACAGAGGCTATGATAACATAGCAGACCCGATGGGGCCACTGGTTTTACCTCCTTTACCCCACAGGCCATTACTTTTGTGGGTAATAGTAGTCTGATGCAAATGCTCAATGCAGAGGTTTTTTGTTGTTCAAGGCTAACCTTCTAGGATATCCACATGATCCTATAGCTAGTAAGGGCAGTGTGTAAAAGTTGTGTAGGGAGGGCCCTAATTTGAGATTTAGAGAAAGGTCTCAGAGTTTTCTTCTCTCACGACGGTGGAGGGCTGCCTGTGCTATGTCGGTTCCACTGAGCTCCCATACAACTCAATCTTCACTTGGAACCACTAAGGGATTATTCTTAGCACGTTTCCTATCGGTCTCCAAGAAAACTAAACACAAGACAGAACAAATGAATAACTTTATGGCACTACCAGGAGAGTCAGTAGTAGTTCTTGGAATAGATTCACATATTCTGAGAATTGTTTCCAAACACCGTATAGATGATGAGTACTGAAGGAATATTCTATCGGGAACAGGATAACAATAACCCAAAGCGGGTGGACACTATAGCAGGTGGGCTTATGGGGAAAGGTCCTTCGCTGAGATTTGAGATGCCGAAAATTAGAGAAAATATTCCAAATACATAGCCGATATGTTAAGGAGGCAAAAAATTCACTAAAGTACACCTAAATTACCCTACCTTACCTGAGCAGATTTACAGCCTAAGTAAGTCCTATCGTGATTAATGGTTGTATGGGCGAACTTAAAGCAGTGGTGAAATAGGGGAACGAGGGAGGGAAAGAGGGCGATGAACAGGAGCGTGGGAGGAAAGTCGGCGAAGAAGAGGGAGTGTTTGGAAAAATGAATTATAATCAAATCTGGAACTAAGGGTGGGAAAAATGTGAGGGAGGGCGGTGTTGGATTTAGTGAGGACAGTAGTTGAATACCAGAAATATTAAAACAGTGGTGAAAATTGAAGAGGATAGGGGGGTCAGGTGGTGGTGTTGTGAGTCTGGTTGTTGTAATGTCTCTGGATTACAAATAATTGCAAGCTAAAGTGATAACCATGCATTCAACATGATGAGACTGATCGAGATTGATAGCCCCAAAGATGTGAAGCTAAAATATGACTACTATTATACAAAGATTTCGTAGTGAAGTCATAGTGCGTCGCTTCTTGAGGGACAAAAACGAATTATTTAGTTGAGGGGTCGAGGTGTTGATATATGCTATACCGTTATTTCACGGGGATTTTAATGTTTTTTACTTAAGTTTAGTGTGTTGTCCAAAAGCATTTTTGTATCGATTTTTATGTAAAGGTCTCTTATTATCACAAGAAATCTGTCAAGACGAAACATAGGTTTTTAGCCAGAAATGCAAAAAAAAGTTACCACCTACGGGAGCTTGTGATGGTCCGTACTTATCTTGAAAGGGTCGTGTCGGTCCGGGCCAAAGAGAGGGAGAGGCCCCGGACCGCGGGGGTGAGAAGGCTGAACAGCATACCCCAGATGTGGGATACTCGTAAAAGAAAGGTCAGAAAACAACAAGGGGCGGGGAGAAGAAATGGAACACATGAAGGAAAAGAAGCAGACAAGAACCCGGGAGAGTGAGGCGGTTAGGATGAAAGTGAAGAGCGGAGTAATAAACAAGTAAAAAATTAAAGAAGTTGTTTAAAGTAATATGGAGAAGAAACACGAGGAAAGTTGTTTCTTATAAGGGGAGGAAGGGAAAGGGGAGGAGAGACTTGGGGCAAGGAAGAAGAAAGCACAGAAAGAAAGGAGAAAAATTTTGGGAAAAGTAGCAGGATGACGGTCCGTAACGAGGGCCGTCGAATATGAAGAGGTTTTTCTTTGACAGATTTTCAGCAAATAGAGCAATCGTCGTTTGTTTAGGTTGTGGATGCTGTTTGATAAATAGTTCGGACAAAACATCATTTTTGGGGTTGTTAGGATTAGATGGTGGTGAGTTTTAGACTCTCTTATGTTGACTTTTTTGTATGAGACTCCTTGGTTAGTAGAATCGCGTCGAGCAGTGCCACGCGTACAGCGGGAAGGGGGAAAAGGTGGGAAGAGCGAATAACCCTCCGAGGGAGAGAGAGAAGGCAAGGGGAACGGATTAGGGATCGAAATAGCTGGGAGAGAATCTCGGGCATCGAGGGGGTGTCGGGAGGGCGAAGGGGGGAGGAAGAAATTGGGAAACCGGAGATGAGAGGTGGAGGACTGAGCAGGGAAGTAGTGACGGCATATGAGGATAATAAAGAGAGGACATAGGGGGGGATTTGATGTGATATTAGTTGACTAAAAAGCAAGGACATTAGGGTTTTGGGAAAAACATGGGGTATGTAATAAGAGGTTAAAGGTAAATCTAACTAAAAAAACAGTTACAGAATAGTGTCTTGCTGTATTGATAATCTTTTAGTTTTTGGAGAAGTAAGGCTGCAAACGGCAGTGTGAAAAACGGCTTTACTTAGTCTTATTAGTTTATTAGAGAAACAGCTTAATGCTACATAGAAAAGGACGCCATAACAGTGAACCCAAGCATTTCTTCAGCCTGTTCAGTGCGGACTTACGAGCCTTTATCGGGGAGACTAGAAGAGGAAAAGTATAACCCCGGAGCTAACAACCCCTCCCCCCCCAGCAACCGAATAAGGGCAGTCGGCTGAGAAGCAAGAAGAATTGAGGTCTGATGGCCGGTGGCAGGGTGTGCGTCCGAATTGCATCCTGCTTCTCGGGCTCTGTACAACGGCGGCGGATTGCCTCTACTCTTACTCTGTCCTTAGGGAAGGAAGGAGCTTCCAACCAGCAGCGAAAGAGAATGGAGGACAGAGGAGATGGGCAAAGGAGCAAGGAAGACTTCTTGAGGGAGAGAAATCACAAGGAGTCCAGGACCAGGGGGCGGGAGGGAAAGTGTCGAGAGAGAGGCCAGCCCAGGATTTAGAAAGACATAACTAGCCCTTTGCATTGAGATACTCGAACGGCTGTTTAGTGCGCCTTCTCACGTTCGGCCCCCTTGGGGGGGCCCCTTCCCTCCGAGGGACGGGAAGAAGGGAGGTAGGGGAAACGCCAAAGAGGAGATGGGGTGGGGGAAGAGAGGTGGGAGGGAAGGGGCGGGAAGGTAGGGGGGAGGGGGCAGGAAGGGAGAAAGAACCCCCCCCCCCTAACCACCCCCCCCTTTTATTGGCTTGGGGTTTTAAGGAAAATGATAATTATAGTAATATAGATTACAGTAAGTCGACTATTTTCCTTTAGGAAATTATTCTCAACCTAATTAGTTGGGTGTTTTACTGATCGGATCGCTTTACTCTCTGAGGGGGGGGAAAGAGGACGGGGAAGCGGGGGAGAGTAGGGCGGAAATTTCTGGGGAAAGAGGAAGTGAAAGGGGTCGGGGGTGGAAATACAAGGGAAATGGGCGACGGCGAAACAAGGGCGCCGGGGGCCCCAACAAGCGAGAAGGGGGAAGGGAAAGAAGCGAGGCTCTGGCCACCGCGGCACCACCAACGCGGGGACAAGCCGATATAAATACGTTGCGGAACGGAAAGGGACGGCGCGCACACGCGAGTCGACGGGAGAACAAGCCAGCGGCGGAGAGCTACGCCGACACGAGCAAGACCTATTCGGCCCATGCTAGGAGCGTCACAACCCATACTTTTCGTGACTAGCGTCGGGGGACTGAGGGTGAGGAAAGAGAGAGAGGTGGTGGACGGGCTCGCGTTGGTCACCCAGTCCTGCAGGATAGAAAGAACTGGACTGAGGAGACAGGAAGGCGCCGGGTGTGCGGGACACCCCGGACGGACGAGGAGGGGGCGGGAAAGAATGAAGGGGGCAATAAAAACCAGCGGGCAGAATACGGAAGGCGGGTCATCATCGGCAAGGGGTTGGCGAAAAGGATAGTAGAACCATGGTGGGATGTGAAAGTCGCGGGTCGCAAGATGGTTAAATTGAAAAAGTCCACCTTTCGAAGAAGATATGATGTGTGTGTGTATATACTGTGGATAAGTATGAACTATGTGTAACCTCCTCTTAATGAAGGTTAAAAACATATGACTAGAACATGAATATATTATGTGTATAAGCGAGAGGTTTCTAGGAAACCTCAAGGAATAGAAGGTATACGCAGAGATGAAAGGGTGTTAAGCGTGGTCAGACGTAGGTGGTTCTTTCAACATGGAAAAGGTCAATTTGATAATAAGAGGTAGTGTTATCTCTGCTGGAGCGATTGACGAATGACGATAGTTGCGTTTTAGGGGACCTCCTCCCCCCTCTCGTCAGCAACTTGATCTGGGTCGCATGCCGCTCCCGACCTACCCCACATGTTGACAACTAACAAATATGTTAAAGAAAAGATCCAGTCACCTGGGGAGAACCAAACCTGGACAAGGAAGAGGTAAACCGAACGGATCTAGAGAACGCGACACGACACTAAGTGGGGCTAACGTGCAGCCCTACGACTATCAATTCTAACGCCTGTGCGACTGATTAGTGAGGACGTTGGGACAAGGAGAGGAAGGGGGGGGCGGAAAGCGCCAACCAGCAGAAAAGTACAGGCCGCAACCAGACCGGAAGATCGAGAAGAGGAAGTACTCGAGCCAAGGGATTGAGGCGCGCGCAACAGCGAAACGCAGAAAGAGGCCGGTGACAGCGAAAAGGACCAGGAAGTAACCGAACGAAACACAGACAGGCGAGGACTCTGGTAATCCGATCCGATCAAACCAGCAAAAGTCAGTAATAAATAAAACTTCGGCATATAATTCGGTGTTAAGATTAACTTCCCACAGATACTTAAAAATTCACGTAAAATATAGGTTAAGGATTACTAATTAGTACTACACTAGTTTAACTTATCCCTAAGGATTATATTGGACCCCAGATCTCAACGCCGAAGGGTATCGTAACCCGCAACCTACCGTAGAAAAGGCTCTGGGCAAAATAGGACGGGTTCGACGCGAAAGTGACGGTCAGAGAAACGTATAGAAATTACAGAACATACGGTGGGATGGAGCGAAAACAAAAACGACTAAAGAGGGAAAGAAAGGATAGAGGATGAGGCAGGAAGGAAAAGGGGGGTAAGTGGCTGGAGGGGCAAGGTGCCTTGGAAACAAAGGGAACACCAGGAATTACATTTAAGAAACATGGGACTTTATCCAACATTTCTTAATATTCATTATCATATTCACACTTTAAACATGCTTCACATAAACATAGTTACTTAGACATTAGCGCGTAGGCAACGGTATAAAAACCCGCGGCAAAAGCACAAGCACAGACAACCGGCGGGAGCAGCGGGAATCGACAAAAAAAAGGACGGCAGGAGTACCAGCATTTAGTAGACACAAAATTTATAAAAAAAAATTCACGAAAGTTCAAGTAAACCCGACCCACCCAAATGCTTGACCATAACCACTCGTCAAGAAATCATTTCAACTGGAAAAATCTCGGAAGAAAAGGCTAACATAAAACCGTAAACGTATCCACAGATGGCGCAACACAGATTAAAATTGATAAATTCAATAAGAATAAATAGCCTTTAGGGGAAGTAGCAAAAACAACTATAAAATAACAAAACAATTAACATCTCGAATCATGGCTCATTAAACCCATCATGATGTGCAAGGTGGAAATCATTAAACGGTTTCATTGGTGTTTTGACATTTTTAAAATAAATAATTTTACTCCTAAGAAGAACTTATTTATCATTAAAAAGTTTTCAACAAATACCCCACGTTAGATTTTCAAGGAATAAAAGACCCAAAGTTTGAAGTTTGAATTGAAACCCTTTTAGAAATCTCTTTGAAGTGGATCCATGAACAGAAAGAACATTAAAGGATGAATTCAATACTCAATGTGACGAAACCATTCATATTTCCGAAGAAGAAAGAAGAAAAGTCCACCAACCAGCCCTTCTAGCCCTTTCTTGAGTTCTTCAAACTTCTATTGGGTTGGAGAGTCTTTTCTCCTTGAGGAGGGTGGGAGGGGTGTAGGGTTGTGTTGAAATATAAAATTAAAATTACGTGTATGTGTTTGAACCCCTTCTTAATATACCTAAAATTTCCAAAATACATCCAAAGGTTATAAAAGACCTCTGTGTTAATTTTTTTAATGTACCAAAAACACCCCAAACTGACAGATTTTTTGTGAACTTTTGAAGCCAACATACGCACCCTAATGATAGGTCGTGCCCAGTCGATGCCCCTTAGATGGGGTCCGTCGATTGGGTTGAGACCTCCATATTAAGAAGTGCTTTCTGAACTTGCAGGGACAACGAAAGCCAGGTCGGGAGGGGGGCCGTCGTTGACAACATTCATCCCTTGTGGCATCGTTGGTCCTACGTGCTTGGCCGCATCCTGCCAAGGGATGGGGTTCCTCCTCTAGGGCCCCTTGTCGGACCTAGGTTGCTTCGTTCTTGGGACAGGTTGATTGGAAACCCTAAACATGGGTTATCTAGGTTCTTAGGATTATCTCACATAAATTTCAAATAAAAACGCACACGTAAAAACTTGCCACAAAAATACTATGACACTTTCTCGAAGGTACATTCGATGGGCAAGGACGTTGTCGGACGTTTGACCTTCCAACATTACCAAATTCATGTGGCTAATACCTAAGGACTCAGGATATATAAGTTAAATCAAAATGTACTCATTACAAAACATTATAACAAGCTCTAGTTCACCTTAGTTAATTTTTAGGGGCGTTACCAATATACTTTTGAAGCAAACCTTAGCTCAGAATTAAGCAGGGACAGGACATGGATAAAGGACACAGAGAGAGCAAACGGGGAGAAGCCGCCGTAGAGCAGACATCCCCCTAAAGTCAGGGTAGCCGACTGACACAACACAAAACCGTGGGTGCCGCTTGCCTTGGTTAAGGGACCATAATTAAACTTCTGCTTTAAGTGGTCCACTAGCTAATGTCATTCTATAAATAATCTTGGGGGGGCAGGCACACAGGTAAGAGGACAAAGAGATCTGTTATTGAAAACCCGAGCTCACTATGGGAGCGGAGAGGACTGCACTACGAGACGCACACAGAGAAGAAGGGCGACACGCACAAGAAAAAGGTCACCAAAGACGGTACAATCTCCAACGACGAATTGAGAGGAAAATCAAAGCGCCGGCCAGCACGCAAAGCTTGATAAGGCCAAAGGCCCCATCCGCAAAAAGAAAAGACGAAAGGGGAAAAGCGAGCGAATGAGACGAAGGAGCACAAGCGCAAGGAATTCGTGGGAGGTAAGAAAAATAACTGTGTTCAATACGGGGGAAAGTGTTTGCTTTATTTTTTTATTTTTATAAGTGTGAGGGGAGGAAAGGGGAAAACCTTCACATTCCTGATTTTATTGGTTTGGAAAAAAAATCTTTCATAACAACATTCACATCATTCTTGTTAACTTAGTCTCGAAACATCATGGAAAACATTTTCATAGCTTTCCCATAAAAGAACATGATAATTCCAAAATTAACTTTTTGAAAAGACTCAAAATCCAATTTAAATCATTAAACATTCATTAAAAAGGTTTAGATAGGAGTTCATCATAACATCATGTAGATTACCTAATACATATTTAATCGTTCATAAAACACATCATCATATAAAAAACCCACAACATATTATCATAATTTAAAAACATAAGGGAACAGTGTTCAAGGAGGAAAAACATAATAAAAAATATAGTATTTAAACATTCATAATAAGAGCTCAGAATTCAATCATTTAAAAAAATTAATACGAACCCATGGTAATTGAAGAAGAAAATCTTAACTCAATGGGAAATTCTAACTAGAAATAAAAGGATTTGTGAATCCATCGACAAAAGTGATCCATGCATGATAAGAATATTTATTCGAACCAAATGTAATCTTCAATGGAGGATTTGAGACCGATGAAATTGAACCTAGTGACTCATATTCTTCTTTTAGTTCTACAAAGGAGTTTATTTGAGGTCTTCTTGTGGTGAGATTGGAGGGGAGGAATGAGCGAATAGACTGATTTAGTTGGTTGAAATCATTATATAGGGGTTCTTAGGGACGGAAGGTTTAAAACGATGTTCTTTGGGCTAGTTAATTAGAAAAAAAATCCAACTTTACCCCTAAAAAGTAAATGCTTGCTTTTTTTTGTTTTACCCAACTACCGGCACCAGTCGTATGGACCATGGGTGACCTACCGCTCATGGGGGGAGCGGGAGCGTCCTATCCTCTGGAATCAGAAAACCTAGTTTTAAGTCCATCGAACCACGAGCCCTAACACAGATTGTGTCTGGACCGATGAATTTGTGGTCATGTCGTGGCATGATCTTCAAATTTCTACGCAGATCCATCCACGCACTACAGTAAACATGTCCAATCCACTCAAAAGCTACTACGTGGTCATATTTGCGGGTCATGGTTGGTCCTCGTGGTTTCCGCCTGCAGTTTCTGAAGTTAGCAATAATGCCCTTTTCAAATACGCAGTGTAATAGGAGCGGGGCGAGAGAAGTATTTTAATTTTTCTTTAAAAATTATTAATCAAATCGTATAAAAATAAATATTTGGGATAGTGATACTTTAATCTTTAGTTTTTAACTAATATTAATAGTTTATTTAATTTTTGTCTAGGTGGAATATGTAGCAAGCGTTTTGCAACTAAAAGAAGAAGTGTATTGCATACACCACTGATGTGTGTTTATTAAACTAGTAAGTGATACTTTAGGTATGAAAGTCACACTCCCACAGTAGGTAGACTCAGAAGGAAATAGTTTTTTTTTAATGGAATGAACTTTTCCCAGTCCATTCCATCTTTTTATTTATTCAATTAATTGCGAGAATACTAATCTTATGTCCCAGTAAAACTAAATTAATTACCGCGTATATCTTTTTTATAATTATAACGTTGACTTTCTTTTTTCTTATAACTTTAGTTATTTAGCTTGTTTTTAATTATTTTGTGTTATAAAAATTGTAGTCAAAGTGGTTGCCCATGTGGGGCGACTCCACTTTAGAAAACTCTTCCGCCCAAGTAATATGTCAACCTTTGTATATAAAAGACGCAACAAATATAAATGAACATACACTCAAGAGAATTACTGTTCTTATTACTACTTTATGTTTTCCTCTTTCTATTTGATTCTCATTTTATCTTTATTTTATAACAGTTATTACAAAAGTTTTTAAGTAATTGAGATAACTTCAAATTTTTTTTACTAAATGGAGTTGAATAATGTCTATTCTAGTTGAACCTATAAAAAAAAATCAAAGGTAGTAGTACTAGTTTATTAGGTGGTTAATGCATCTCACCTAACGAAAGGAATAAAGTTATCTATTCTTAAAATCTAATGTTTTTACCAATTAGTGTGTTTTTCCTCTGTCTACGGTAAGTATCAATATATTCTAAAAATCATTTAACTTATATCTATTAATATAACACGGTAACAAACACCCTTTTTTGTAATTTTGTAACTCATATTTGTTAATGTTTCTTCATATTAATTCTTTTGGCTAAAAATTTATTGTGACTAACCATTGATGTCCAGAAGGAAAACCATATAAATTTAATCTTCCCTTGTTAACTTTTATCAGACTATATATATATTGGACTATGAAATTTTACTACTTGTTCTGCTAAGAAATTTTCCAGATTTTTAGAACAAGTATTTATATATGTAAATTTTTGTTTCTCCATTTAATGGATCATGGAACTACTAATTAATAGTGATGGATTTATTAGTTTATCGTGAATTCACCTTATGATCTTTTTTCCTATTAATATAATTAATGATTTTGATGTAAATTAATTCTATGACATATAGTATCTATAAGAAGCTGGGTTCATCTACAAAATGCAATTATGTATATTTCAAGTTAGTAAAATAGTATTTGTAAAAAAAAACACATGTTAGTGGTGATGGAATTTAGAGCAGTTTTGCCTAGTATAATAGTAATTGTCTATTATTTGTACATCTTGAACTTTCTATTTGTCATCATGATGTGGGTTCAATACCCTATTTCTCACGGATAACAAAAAGTAAAAACCCATTGAAATTTCAATTTATACATTTCATGGAAAATTTATGATTATGCTAACTACGTATTTTTCTAAGACATATAGTTTGTTTTTCTTGTAGATAAATTCAATATCTATGTGTATAATTATAAAATTGGAATAATTTTAAAGGCTCTAGGGCGACTAATTGCAATTTGACTTATTATGTCAATGGTTAAAGGCAAGACAATAAATTAAAGTTTCATTGCACAAAAAGAGTTTAATGACCCGGAAGGTAATTTTTAAAATTTTCATAAATTTTAACCATCTCGATAGTTTCTACGAGGCATTTCCTTATTGGTCAGTGAAGTTATTTGAGAATATTGAACTATTTTATAACTACGGTTTTTTAATTAATGAATATTTATATTAATTTATTTAATTAATGGTTAATGAGTCAAACCCATTATTTATTTAAGGTATATGCTATAGTCCTATATTATGCAATAATTAATATGATTTGCCTCTTTCAGTACATAATTAATTTAGAAACCAAATCAAAAGGTGAATATAAATCACTGATGCTAAGCGACGACTGACGTAGGACTCACAAAATTCACATTCAGTTAAAATATTTTGTTTGTTTAAGAAAGTTCAGTGGATTGATTCGATAAACTTTAACGCCTTATTTAAATTTGTGCCGTAAATTTGATAAAGTTACACTTTTTGAGCAATTTTTAGTCGGTTTGAAATAGTTTTTTTGCTGGAAGTCGCCTTCTTAGAGAGGAAGATTTAAACAATTTAAAACCAAGGGCGGATCGATCGGTGGCACCTTTAAATTTGGCACTAATTTTCACTTAGACACTTTAACTAAGTTTTGTTTATTTTAGGCAGCTCATGTCATTCTGCATTGTGTCATTTTAGCACTTTTTTAACAATCAGCTAAATATACAAGGAGTGTGTACATACTTGCTGATAACGTGTAAAAGTGAAAATTAAATAAAAACATGTGGCATGTGTATTAAAAATATTTTTTAATAATATTTTAATATAATGAAGAAGTAGCCAATGAGTTAATGAAAAGTGAATTTTTTTACACAAAAAAATAATTTAAAAAATGGAAAAGGGTCAAAAATACCCCTCAAATTTGTTTTATTGGTTAACTATGCCCTTACCGTTAAAGTGAAATTAATATTACCCCTACCGCTACTAACCTCACTATGAATACCCCTCATTTAAAGGAAAGATCCAAATCAATTTAGATTAACCCGATTTCGATTGAAATTATCCAATTTTCTTTTTTCAATCCAAACCCGACCCACAAAACCAAATGAATCAATGCCAAATTAAAACCCAAACCCATCTCTATAATATTCTTTCATCTCGAATCCAAACACAAGTCAAGAAGATGAAGAAGGTGGTATTCAACCCAACTCTTATTTTTGCGATTGAAATCTTAGGTGCACAATAAGCAATTTGCTAACATTTTGCAATCCCGCTGTTGCACACCATGCAATAAGAGCTTGAGGGTATTCTCATGTACTCTTTGCTCTAAGGCAACTTGTTAAAATTTGAGGTCGTCATTTTGAATATAGCATTTTGGAAATTAGGCTTTGACCTAAAATGAGGATAAGTATGATCTTTTATATGTCTCCATTAGGTAGTTGTATTATAAGAGTGTTATTGATTCTACTTGATAGCGGTCGGGAGGTAGGACATTGTGGGTAAGAAGTGGGAAATTGCTCATAATTGACCAAATCATTAGGCACAAGAAAGGGAAAAAAGGATTTTCACCCGAGGCTAAAAACAAACTAGTAAAGTAATTGCATAGCTTCCATAGGAATTGTTTGAGCTACTGATTCCTGAGTTATTTGATTGGAGAAATCAAGAATATAAACTAATTCTAGAAATTCTTCTGAAAACAATAAAATGAGAGGAAAAAAAAGAAGAGAAGATGAAAGCATAAGCAATAGTATAAAGGTTGAAAGCTAAGAAATGGTTTCTTTGAAGTGTTCCTTTTATGAGAATGGATAATAAAAATGAGTTAAATGTAATCGGTGGATTCAGCCATGACTTCATTTACAGATAAAGAAACAAAAGGAGAAAATTTGATTTGGATTAGAGATGAAGAGGATGAAGAAGATAAAGGATATGGGTTTGAGTTTTAATTTGGTAATGATTCATTTAGTTTAGTGGGTAGGGTTTGGATTGAAAAGAGAAAACTGGGAAATTTCAATCGAAATCGGGTTAATTGAAATTGATATGGGTCTTTCTGTTAAATGAGGGGTATATATGTTGAGTTTAGTAACGGTAGGGGTAAAATTAACTTCTTTGTAACGGTAAGGGCATAGTTAACCAATAAAACAAAGTTGAGGGGTATTTTTGACCCTTTTCCCTTTTAAAAAAATAAATCTACCAAGGTATTCTCTGCCCACCCCCTCTCAAACCCCTAAACACCAACCCCCACCACCCAAAATCGTGTCCTTCACTATTCCACCCATCCCACCTATCTCATGTCTACACTTTCTCCATTAAACCTAATCCTTCCCCACCCACAGCGTCTTCTGCACCCCTCTCCCACCCATCCATCGTCTTTCGAGATTTTTTTTCTGCCCTTCTTTTTTTCTACAAAAATAATTATGATTTTTTAATGGGTTGTTGTTGATGAAATTTATCTCTTTGTGAATTCTGTATTAAAGTCTTTTTTTGTATAGCAGTATAAAACATTTCTCCCTGGAAGGAGACAAGTTTGAGACGTGGTGGCCAAACACCAAAATGAGAATGATGCAAAGAATGAAAATGAAAAAAAATGATAAAATGAGACTATCACACATTTGTAGTGAGTGTGTTACACTCACTATGAAATATCAGTAAAAAGTGTTAAATGACTCAACGAGACATGGCATGAAGTGTGTAAAATGAACAAAGCTTAGTTAAGATGTCTATGTGAAGATTAATATCAAGTTTAGGGGACCACCGATGGGTTAGGCCTTCAACAATTTCTGATGAAATATCATAAATTTGATGCCAAAACGGGACATAAGTGACTAAATTGATATGGAAGGCTTACAATAATAGGGCTGGAAGAAGTTTAGGATTCAAGCGTTAGCATAGGTTTCAACTTTCAACCTCAATATTTTTTTTTTGTTTGTAGATCCTTATTATAATTATCATATTATGATTCAAGTATTGATATATTGAAATAATTAATTAAATACTAGGTATATTTATATAATAAATACCATCATATTTAGGATATTTAAATGAATTTAAGACCTAACCCTAAATGGGAATTTAGAGAAAATTGAAGATTTGGACCGTAATTGGCACATCCAAAATCTATTACTTGAAGTATGGAGGGTGGGTAGGTTTTTAGCTAGGATTAGACCATAGATTAATATGAATTTGGTTATAATTTTTGAAATTTTATTGTGGTCATTGTTTATTTAATAGAGTGTTTGAAAATTTTTTAAAATTATAACAGAAAATAACGAACCCGACCCCGTGGGGGTTCATTGGATGAGCAACCAACCACCCCACACTTCCTTATCATATCTCCACAAAAAAAATGTGACAGGAAGGTGGAAGATTACCCTTCACTCAAACTATATGATCACTGATCTACTTACTAAGGCTATAGTCTTTAACCCTACAAATTATACCTTTAAAAATAAATTCTAGAATACAATAAACAAACCAAGGAGACTCTCCCTTACAATGGATATGTTAAAAAAACCTTAACATATCTAAAATATCTACTATAGGGACCAATTGAATAACTGTAATGAAAGAACATATTTGAACCATGAGTTGTACTGCAATATTCTACCAGTGTGTCCTTCATGGTGGTTACTTAATCCTTTTGAGTTTCTTTCATCTAAAATTTTGCATTCCAAGCTTTTTCAAATGTAGTTTCCTTTGATTATTCCCTCAAGTTGATGTTGAGTGTAAAAGTGTTGCACGATATCTTGTTTAAGACTCCACTTTGACAGAAGATCTGCTGTTCCATTTTCCTCACAATATATATGGCTGCATTTGAAGAAGTCAAATTTACCTGCAATTTTTTGTATTGCATTGACATCATACTTGCTTCTCCAAGGAATGTTGCTTGCATTATTGATCCAGTTTCTTAGTAATTCCGAATCAACCTCTGAATAACTCGTTTATAACCATGTTGTTCACACCAACTAATTCTCTGCAAAGCTTCCTTAATCTCGGTAGTGTTATTACTACCAAAACCAAGAGGAATAGAAAATGCCTAGACTAATTTACCTTGGTGATCTCTTATAATACCTCCCCCTCCTATTCTACCTGGATTGTGCATCACACTACCATCCGTGTTAATTTTATATAGTCCAATTGTAGGTTTTCCCATTGTACCATAGTGACCTTACACTGTTGCTTGCATTGCTCAATCCAAAGTAATTATTTGATTGTTTGTTTGAGGCAAGTGAATTTCTAAACCTTGGTTATATTTATAGAATCGTGTATTTCCTTGTATTATGTGTTGGGGATTAATGAGATTTTGAGATGGGATGCCTTGTCCATATTGAATAATTTTAATGATAAAAAAGGGTAAAAAAAGGAATTGTGATTAATTGTTGTGTGTGATATGTTGAGAATGACTTTAAAGGCTTATTGACTCATTGTTGATGTTGTGTCACGATTGTGTTGTTGTGAATTATGCATTCTTATGAAAATGGTCATATCTTCATTATTTGTGTGAATATATCATTTGCATTGGTTTTGAGATATGGTCGTGATAAGTGTTATGTGACTTGAGAAAGAATAAGAAATTAAAGAGGATTACCATTTTGAGGGACGTTAAGCACTCCACCACATATATTATTATTCTCTGCACGTGTCGCACGCCTTGACAGATATTATATTTCAACATATGTATGACATGTCACAATATGTTCCATTATATTGGAATGTATCACATACCGCGGTAACACCCCAGAAACTAGTAAGATAAACTAGACCTTGATGGGAGGGTTATAGTTGTGAATAACTCCTGTAATTCAAAGGAAGGGTTTCACGTTACAACATCAAGGTTAAACACCTAAAGAACCAACCAAGGGCCCTTGAGAGGGACAGTATAGCAAATTTCGTTAATAAAAGTTATAGACTTAACAGTTGGACCACACACATCGTAAGGGAGTCCAACACACCTGACAGTCGGCCAATACCCATCGAAATTACTGTGGCGTCGTCCTCTCACAGGATTCATGAATACTAGGTCTCTGATCTTTACATCATTACATTAATACGAAAAAATAGCAGAATTTAAAACTTGGTGTACTACTTTCACATGAGGTTGGTTACATGAGACCTTAATACACCTAATAGATATCTATTGAGTTACATAGACCCATTCATATAGGAAGATGACTTAGTCTTCTACTTTATTGCATATAAAATATATAAGACATAACATAGTCTGAAATAGTACGTCTCATATCATAACCATATAATAAGAGTATATCAAAGTTGGCCTAGACCTGCATCAATGAAAACAAGACACATATAGGTCATTACAACGTTTAGTATGCGAATGAAAAGGCAAAAGAAAAATTAAGCAGGTTCTTAAAACTAAAGCAACATTCATAGGCCTTTATAGTGGCATTTGCCCTCATTAAAAGTGAGGGACCTACTCACCTGTGGATTCATGAAGAACTCAAGTCTCATTCAGATGTCTCTTCCAAAAAGACCTTCAACGAATCGGACCTAAAATATTTTGGGAAAAAGGAAAAGATATGGGGTTAGTAACCACAAACTTAGGTTACTATGTATTGAAACAATATACACAGACATATCACCCACCCCACCAACTCCCCCCCCCCCCCCCCCCCCCCCCCCCCCCCCCCCCCCCCCCCCCCCCACCCCCCCCCCCCCCCCCCCCCCCCCCCACCCCCCCCCCCCCCCCCCCCCCCCCCCCCCCCCCCCCCCCCCAGAAACTGTTAAAGTGTGGACATTCATTTATTTATGCCATTTACTTTTGAAAAAAACTTTATCCATTAAAACAAGACCAGACAAAAATCAATAAGAAACATTCATGTATAAGTCATTAGGAATGTACACCGAAGGACCAAGCCACAGTATAAATGAGTCAAGTCAAACTGCATATTATGTAATTGAATACCTAGTCAAGAGAACTATTTCTAAGTCAAGCATGAATAATATTGTTTCATATAACAAAACCAAAGGAAATATTAATTACCCAACCCCTTTTTATCAAGTCAACAAAGGCCAAAATGACAAAGCAAACCCAATTAACCTTACTCAACAAGGAAGCTCAAACAATAAGGGGACTGATATTCTCACTTGTCACATATCATGGACATTTAAGAGTACATTCATCATACGATCGAACAAGGTAGACCAACAGATTCATTAACTTAAAATAAGTCAAGATATATTATGAAAAATGTACAAGTTGATCATATACATTAAAATTGTATCATATAAGCATATACACACATAAGAACTAGCCTCCTAAATTTTACATCAAGGCAAATACTAGTGCAAGCCATATATAGAGTCCCATACCCCCCTAAGCTTATTCAAACCCTAAAGTCACCCAAGTTAATGTTGTTACCATCACTACTTAATTTTAGTTTAGGGAACAGCTTTGATTAACCGAAATAGACCAACAAAAGTAAGTGTGGAACGGTTGTAAATCCTTTACAGAGAAGGAACACGGTGGTATGCCGAGCCAAAGTTACACCAAACATAAACTAGTTTTCTCGGGTGGATCCACTAGCTAGTATTCCGATGAGGTGCCAATATAGTTAAGAAACTAAGGAAATATGGTAATAATCATCTTTTACATAACCCATTTGCAATTAGGGCCTCATCTAATTGGAATCCATGGATGAGTTCCTATCGAGGAAGCAACACCTCAGATGGAGGAGGATGGGTGGATCTTCCTCTATGAAAGTCATCACCTCCTTTGTCAAGTTTTCATCGGGTTGTAAGCTAATGTCACCTTTTGATGGTTTTAATGTCTTTATTATCATTCATAAATATATATAGGTCATAGGGTCGAACACTTGATAATCTCATCTCATCTTAGCTCAATAAGAATTGAAGAGTATAATCTGGTTCATGACAAGTCATTATACGGGAGGTTAGCACATGTAAATATCACTTTTAAAATAAGGCACAGTGGTAGAATCATTCACCATCCTTATAACATTTACATTATAGAACACCTCAGAAACTCATAACAAGACATTTTAATTCAATATCAACCCAAAGGTCTAGTAATCCTAATACAGACCCATTAATTTTAATAGACATCATGAGTTAATCACAGTTAACCATCGTTGAGTAGTTTAAAAGAAGGGGATCACAAAAGATTTAACCAAGTCTCCTTCATAATTCAGCATCATTGTCTTATCATCAACCCGTATAACCCAATAGGGGGGTGTAGTATTGTCTTATAACCATTACCAAACATGAAAAAAAAATCCAAATTCTATTCACTATATCACCAATTCATGCACGAGGCATAACTTAAGATAAAATACTTAGGTTCAAGTACACCAACATCTGTTATAACCAAAATTTCAGACTTCTCAAGATTCTATGCTGGACATAACATTAATTCGCCTAATTTAGTCCTTGATTTATGATAAAAAATAATTTAATAATAATTCACCCAATAAAGCAATTCAATTTGAACCAATTTAAAATAGCAATTCAAATTTTATAAAGATTACAACCTAGGGTTAGGGGTAAAGGTCATCTTTATACAAACTAGAAACAATCCCTCAAGATATATCGTAAAGTGAGTTAAATTATATGTTAATAGAGGTCATTAATTTAAAAAGAAAAATCATAAAAAATCAATCTAAATAAATTTCGAGATTGGAAAAGACCCTTTTGAAAACACATTTTTTTTTTTTCTTTTTTGGGAAATCATTTTGAGGAACCCTTTGAGGAAAGGAAAAGAGGTGTCTCAAAGGTGAAAGAGATCCATACCTTTACTCATTGATGGAAGAAAAAATGAAGATTTCAGCAAGAAATTGACTCTTTTCTACCTTAAATCCCCTACCCTTGCTGGGTATTCAATAGAGTTATCAATAGAGGGAGAGAATCCTTGACAGAGAGAGAGGATAGAGAATTTTGGTTTGGGAATTATGAGAGTTTTTTTTCTGGTTAGGCTAATTAGGTTAGGTGCTTTATAAGGGTTACGAAAGTAAATTATACATCCTTAACCCTATTCTAAACTGTCAGAACTAAGAATATAAATTAATTAACAGAAATGAAAACGTGCGGCAAAAAGATGACACCACAATAAACGGATCGTGGGTCAATCGATGACCAGTCCCCCTTCGGTGTTGCACATCCGTTGGTAAGTTCAGAGACTAGGCAAAAGAGGCCCTTCAAGAATTTTTCTAAGTTTCCATAGACGATTTCCATCGACGCCCGTTGATTTGCACACACACTGTAGATGGCACTAGTCTGTGCACACTGCTTTGGGTATTTAGTGCCTTGACCAAAACTGCTAAGGGTCTCCTCAAGGGACCGTGGTGGTCCTGGGGATGGAGTGCCCTGACGGTTGCGAGTGGAAATAAGTCGAATTACATTTGGGCGGTGACATACTTAGATTAATCATATAAGATCCTTTTAGGACATTTTTAATCCTTACATACTTCTCTTAACAAGGTCATTAAAGCAAAATTATTAACACGAATAACTTATTCCAAGCATGCCACTTCTAGTCGACTCACTTAATCCACTTCATAAGGACAGGTAAACAAAAGAGCATTATTTTATCATGCTAACCCACATAACAAGACTTCTTAATAGCCCATTCACAATATAGAACTAGTAACTTTTTCCTTTTCACAATTTCAAAATAAAACACCGCCACCAAGAAGGTGTGGACCACTCAAGAGGCATTTCGAAAACAAATGTGAAACTTAAACCATAAACACAACTGAACCCTTAAAATGCATGTTCACACCGATAACCAATCTTCAATAATTCATCATTATAATACACCCTTGGGGTTCGTTGCTAAAACAACACAATAATAAACCATAAGAACTCAAAGCTCAAATAGACTATCAATTCATGCCTCATTATAACCCTTTCTTAAGCAAACATTAGATTGAAATCTTTTAACATGATTCATTGAAGTTTTAAACTAAAATCATTCAACTAGACATTAGAAATATGATTATTAATTCATTAGAAAGTAAAGCAAGACCCCATATTTAGATTGGAAGATAGTACTAATAGGGTTGGAAAACCCCTTTTGAAAATGTAGTTTGAAGGGGAACTCCTTGAATGGAAGAGAGTTCAGGTAATTACCATAACTCACATTGAATTTAACTACTAAGATTTTTTATGGAGAACCGGACCACCCCCCCAACATCCGCCTAGAATTTCTTACACTTCTAGCTTCCATGTAGACTTGCGAAGAGTTTTAAGAGAAAGAAAAGGGGTTTTGGGTTTTATGAAAAGGGTCTAAAAGGAAGGTAATAAACACTATAAATAACGTTCCTAGGGTAATAAAAGATTGGGGTGAATTTACCAAAACACCCTCAAGCATTGGCAAAAACTTTACAGATATTGGAAGGTGAGGTGGCCAGGCAACGACCCAAGATTAAGAGCGTCGACTAATTTAAGTCGGACGGCCCGTTTTGTTTGCTTCTGGGCGTCGATGGGCATTAGAGGCTGATCAAGGGATGGTCCTATCCTCTCCCATGTAAGAGTAAGATATGGAATGAATTCCCCCCCTCATCGAAGGGGCGTCGATGGACTAACGCATAGTTTAAAAAGGGCCTATTATTTATGTCCGTCGATTGGCCCGTGTCCGTTGGCAGCTTTTGTCCAAATCTCGGGCCCTAATAAGGGGCATCTTGTGGGTCCTAGGTGGGGTTGTGCCAAACGTTTAAAATTCTTAAACTAATTGTTATGGATTAGGAATATAAAACCTTATTCACAAGGAAAGAATACATGTTTAAAACTCACTCAAACATGACAAGACGCAAGAAAATATTTAAGGCACAGCCTTCATTGGAACGGTCATGGAGTTTGACCTCCAAAACTTAACCAAACTTAATACAACTTACTAAGAAACACTAAAGTTAACTCAATTTTACAATTCCAAATTAACTCAAGAAAACCAAACCATCGAGGCTCAGTTCACCTTAGTTCGTATTGGGGCATTAACAACAAGTAGGAACAACCATGCATCAACCCTAAGGATCTACACATAGAATATTGCATCAGTCTAGTTTACCATGTTTCCTATACATACATAGAAGCAACAAATTAATTGACATTACTTCCCCCCCCCCCCCCTCCCCCCAAATAGGATATACACTCATTTCAAACGAACCGCTTATTTGACGGGAGGTGGCCTTACCATTGCCGTCCGTGTTGGACCCACCATCCCCGCGCATGGGGTTCTCGGTTCTCTTGTGCTCCTGCTGCTCCCAAACCTTCAATCACATTCGCCATCGACACCACCCATTGAAAGGGTCGTGGTCGTTGGTCGAATGGCGATTGTTTGGGTTCCGCTAGTTTTGTATGCCTGGCAGTGTTGAGCTCCAAGTTGGGTTCCTCCTTAGGGACCCTTGTGGATCCTATTTGGGAGTCGTAAACCGGGACGTTTTCTTTATAACCTAATCATGCTCTTGCATAAGCTTTTTAGGACCTACCACATAAGTTTTATCCAGAAATGCGAAACACGGTAAACTCGATGAAACATACATAGACACGCAGGTCGTTCAAGAAAAACCTTTCAAAACATCCATGGACGTTTGGGACCTCCCAAACATCACGACAACTTGAACATTACTTCCCTATATACAATATATAACGTCATTTAAGGACCTTATATCATCATAATTTCACAATAAACACATAAAAACCCACAAATCGGCACATAGGTAATAATTTTGGCGAAGTCTTTTGGCGTTCCCTTGCTATTTAAACTTTAAGGCACCTAAAAATTAACTTCAGTATACCACATTTATAGCCATTTTAGGACTTAGACATCATGAAAAACCTGTTTAGGCCTCTCGCTTTCACCTAAGTATTTTGGTGGTCTTACATTAAAGTCTCAAAGTCCCCCCCTCCATCTGAGAACATACGAATATATTGGGACAGACCGCATACTTTCTAACACATAGAAAATAAACGATGTTTATTACCAATACGTTCAATAAGGAAATATAAATATGAAGATGTCCTTCCCAATATAATGAGGACCCATACCAATCTTGCTTAAATGGAACACTAATCAAAGGCTTCACTTCGTGACTCCTCTCAAAAATGCACCCCACCCCACCACACCTTTTAGAGATAGAAAAAAGATATGGAATAGTACAAACACTTTACACTAAGTTATGGCTTAATGCATTAAAATCATGATGAACGGCTTTTGTAAAACATTTTCTTTTGGAAAAAACACAATATGACTTACATTTCATAATATAGTATCAATAAAATTTAAATAATATATTCGATATGACCATCATTACCAAAACGTGACCTATGATTTACTTACAGTAGAGGACAAGAGATTAGACCCACATACACCATCTTCCCACGCCCACCTTACTAAACCCTTACAGAATACCTAAGATAATTGTTTTTATTCCCTTCAACATAATTAACCACTTAAGGTACTCTAAGATTAACTTGATTCAAACATGAAGAGACCCTCCAAATACCACACTCTTCAAGTCTACTTAAGCGATCCTTTTAAAGGTACCCTAGATTATCTACCTTTTCATCAATGTTACCCTTACTTAAGGTCATTTATTCACTGACCCTTCAAGACACCTTGCAACCCACCACAATTAAGGGAACTTGACATAATGGTCTTGGAGAGAGAACTAAGATAGAGATTCACTACTATTATCTAAAATCTCTAGTCGTCCATGTCTATTACAGTGTCCCATTCAACTAGAATATAACAACTCACTAGGAACTTATCAACTTGACAGATCCACATAATGAGAATAGGTAATAATCGACATGATCGTAAGGCATGAAAATAATCTGGAGGGAATGTTCATTAAACCTCCCCTCGTGGCATGGTGGTCTACTTGCCAAGGGTTTTTAGAATAGACTAGCAACTAGGATTTACATCCCATGTAGGCACATGGTACAGGAATATGAAAGGTCTTTAATGCCACTTAGGGTCTCATTCTCAAGTAAGATTACATTGCACAACAGTATCCTTCTCAAGTAGAGCTAAAAACAACTAAACATGTTAACTTCGGTTGCTATGCATATTCTCGCAAAGAGTAATTTTCAATTCATCTAAGGTATATGAGAAAAACGTACCAATTATCTTTGTCCTGCCATTCTCATAATACCCCAAAACTAAGAATGGGTCCACAAGGGTTGCTAGTCAAGGAAGGGTCTATAAGGACAGCCTCCATTCTTAACCTTCTTTTAGTTAGAAAGTTCCATGTACTAGTCATGATTAGAAGGTCACCAATTTTCGGTCTACCGGATCCTGCTCATGTCAACATCATTATTACACAGTACAACCAAATGTACATAAAAACATACTAAGTCAAGATGTTCATATTCTTATTTCATGTAATCAAGTAAGGGACATAGTTTTACCTATCAGACAAACCCATCATCTCTCCAGCATACCCCTATAATATGTTAAGTATCGTGTAGGAATTGATTCTAAGTTAACCGATCAAGGACACACTAGTAACACATCCCAGAGAATTTCACCCTAGTCTATTGCATAATGTATATCATCAATTTAGAGAAGTTCAATCTCAACCATATAAACAAATAACTATTCCTTCATATTGAATCATTAATTAAAGTCTAACATGATAAAGTCACTATTCATAAAGTAATTGCCGACAAGGTAGTTATTACCAATCAGAAAACTAATTGCCGGACAAGGCCCACGATAATTCAAAAGTTAAAGACACATGCACACAACCAGTGGACCCAGACCCAGAACACATAATGTCGAGACTTACTTTAAATTACATAACAAAAGAAAATTAGGGTAGCGTTACCACCAATCAATTTCTCACAACTTCAATCCGAGATCTTAATCATCCAAGCCATATGAAACGACCCTTACCCATTGGCCCTGCTAATCATTCCCAAGAAAAAAAAGCATAGAAACTCAAGCAACTTTATATCAATTCAATATATATTTTAATCGAAGGCAGGCCTATTCATTAAAAACAAGAGGAGGCGGACAGAACGGAGTGTATTGTCCTACTTGGTTTGGTTGGAATAGCCCAAAGGAAAACTGACCCTAGGAATTCATAAGATTTCAGACAGATAAATGCCCCATAAAATAGTTTAAAAAATTAAACACTTGCGACGGTTTGCATGGGTTCCATAGAGTGTTTAGGTTAAATTCATAAAATGACATCAATTAAATTATAATGCAATGTTTCAAAAAATACCTGTTATGAAGCACCCAGGGCTAGATTACAAAATTGACAAATTCATGTTCTTGATTCCATCTTTGAAAATCATTGAAATTGACTCCTTGAAGAAAGAGATTTCTGACAATGATAAACATACCTTAATTGTGATGAAAAAACCCAAATATTGATGGTGCGACAAAAATTGTAAAAATCTTCTTCTTAGGAGCTTCCCAAAATTCAACAATAAAGTTTTAGAGAGAAGTGAATGGAGTAGCTTTTCTTTTTGAGTTTAGCTTTTTAGGGCTTGATTGTGAGTTTATGGTTTTAACAACTGTCTACATAACATGATTCAGCCCCAAGATACCCAAAAGACCCCTACAATTATTGGGGAACAAGATAAACCAACTCAAATTTTACTTAAAACACGACGCAACAATTTACTTATGCGTGCTGGAGGCAACTTCAAAGTCTTATTTTTAAAAATTCTTGGAAGAATGGTTCGTTTATAGCCCCAACGTTCAAGGAAAATCTTTTTACTACTGCATGATAAACTGCCGGTCATGCATAAATGTGTCAGTTCTTGGCTGCATGGCAGCTTTGTTGGCCCACATTTGGGTGCCTCCTCGGGGGAACCCTTTGTGATTTTCTCGGGCTTGTTATCGGATGTTTCGACCCTTCCTTTTATATCAGGCTATGCGTTTAGGGAAACCTCCTTGGCAATGAATTTAACTTTCCATAACCATCCCCAAAATATCATTACAAAACAAAACGACACACTAGTCACTTCGATAGTTAAACATTCTTGGAGTTTGACCTCCAGAACTTAACCAACCTTTACGTAAGCCTATAAAAACTATAGTTAAAACTTTAAAAGGGTTAAATCCCATGAACAACGCCGTTAGATCTAGTTTCAAAACCTAGCTCATTTTCAGTGGGTGTTGTAACACAATAGTGTTATCCTATAACTTTAGTAATAAATGTTTGGAATCCGTGGCGTGGTTTATTCGTAGCACGATAGGGATTTGAAAGAAGGGTGGCTACTCTTCAGGATGGGGAGAGTTGTATCCAGTATCCTCCTTAGATGAGCCTGTTAGTTAAGAGAACTTGATGTTACCATAAAAATGCAATCTCCTCTATCCCTTAATTATGCGTCCACATAGGTATTAGATATTGAAGATTCAATGTAAAGGCTAAGCGAAACACCTACTCTAGGCAAAGTGGATCCCTCTTCGACAGGGGTAATATCGGGATTCCATATATCTTCATGGGTCTCATGGCGGTTTTGGTAAAGGATAATTCCTAAAAAGAGAAGTCATGATCTAAGTCTTCTAAGAGTGTACTACTTACTGTCGGTAGTGGTATGGGATGCTATCTATCCATTTCACAAGTAGGAACTTGAAAAGGGTGTCTATGTGTGTATTTATATGCAATGAATGAATAGGTCTTTAGGTAATGAAAATTAAGTTATGTAATGTAAATGGATTAATTTTTTATAACCATGTTGAGGTTATGACTGGGTAAGATGAAGTTTGACTTGATGAACAGGTTGTACCTAACCCAGATTGAATCCTCAAGGAACACATTGTGGGGGTAGTAGTATGGGATGCTACTCTAACATTGCACTTTTTTTAACTTGTATATAAACTTGGGTAAGGGCACCTATATGAAGTCTTTAAATGCAAGTATGTTTCTCAAATGACAAGTTATAGAGTGTGGACTTGTTACCCAAGCGAAGTAAGCCTATAATGGATAGTTTTGAGAATCACTTAGGTGTGCATCAAAGGAATTGTATTGGCGGTTCCTTCATGTCTTACCTTTGAGAGCCTTCAGAAAAACTTGATTAGGGAAACTTCTATGAAAATGGGTCCACTATGGGCCGAAGGTTTGAGTTAATTGTGAAGTGTTGGGTTTACTATAATGTTTCTTAAGTTTACTGTAAAGTGGTTCTTTATGTTCTAAAATGTTTGAAGTTCTTCTCTATGTGCTAAATGAGGATTTAAATGTTGTTTTACTACTATATTCATGAAGGTTTTACTTACTCTGCATAGAGGTTTATTTCTACTAAAATGTCCCTTTTTGCATGATTTTTCATAATGCCGTCTTTGTACAATTTTTGTACTAACCCCATTTTGTTCTATACTCTACAAGTATAGGTTGGAGGCCAGTGGATGGTTGAAGGCTAGATTGAGAATCGACTCTCCAAGATTATATATGTCCTCGTATATTCATGGACATACTCTTTATTTCTTTTTTTCTTTTCTAAGACTTGTATAAGACTTATTATGTATTTTTTTAATTAAATGTAAAGGGTAGTGTGCCTAATATATTTATGTTTTTTCTTTAAGTTGGCTTGTGACGACGAGACTATTCTTTAGTATTTATAAAAGATGTTTTCTTATAATTAATAATTTTCATGAATAGTTTTTAATTTCGCACTACTTTTCATGTCTTATGTAATGAATGATAGCAAAGGTTTTACAAGACCTTCGAAAGGTCAAGTATGCAATTGTCATGACACAAAGATTTCCCTAGCTTCTAGGGGGTACTTTAGAGATGTGACAAGCTTGGTATTAGAGCATAAATTATGGGAAACAGTTTAAGGCCTAAAAGTCACACAAGCCATGTCTGGTAGAGTCTTGTTCATCAGTATGAGTCGTGACACACCCATGAGTGAGAGGCTATAAGGCGATAGAAGTTTCACATTCTTCATTATTCTAATGTTGTGCCTTAGGTTTGAGTTATGTAAGACTTCTTTCTCAACCTTTTCTCTTGTGTTTATAGAAAATGAATACAAGGAGGACAACTGCTAGAAGGAAGGAGAGAGGTGTAGATGATGAGAGGATCCCTCCTCGTGGTGATCATGTCCCGGTGGTTGGCCAAGAGGAATTTCATGTGGAGGTTCCCCCTCATATTCTTTAAGATCCTCAAGTGCCTCCGGAACCTCAAGGGCTTCAAGTCCCCCTAATGCCTCCAATGACTCAAGTTCCCCAAGCTCCCTATTTGAAGGGGATACAACTAATGCAGAACTAATGGATGCCCTTATAGATTTAACCTTACTCATGACGACTCAAGTTGATATCGTCGCTAACCATTTGGCTTCCCAAGCTAACAAGGAGGTGGACCTCGACCTTTGCAATTGCTCCAACTTCTATAATTTGGGTTTTGATGAGGATGAACCCTCCTGCATTTCATGACACTAAGGTGGATGAAAATCCAAAGAACTTCTTGGATCAGGTGTTCAAGGTGGTGGATAGTATTGGTGTGACTCCTAGAAAGAAAAAGTAATTAGCTGTTTATCAACTAAATGATATTGCACAAGTGTGGTTTGAACAATTGAGGGATGAAAGACCCTTAGGTGAAGATCCGATACATTGGGAGGTGTTTAAAACGGATTTTCTTGATAGTTTCATTCCTTAATGTGGAGGGAGAAGAAGATGATGGAATTCTTGAATCTTAGTCAAGGGGGAATGAGTGTGAAATAGTACTCTCTCATACTCTCCAAACTCTTTAAGTATGCCCCAACCATAGTATCCAACCCTATGGCTAGGATGAATAAATTTGTGATTGAAATGTCTACCTTGGTGGAAAAAGAGTTTCGTACAGAAATGCTCCTTAAAAATATGACCTTATCTAGGCTCATGGTGTATGCACAAAAAATTGAGGAGAAAAAAATTAGGGAGATTAGGAAAGAGGGAAAGAGGCCTACGTCGGATGAACCAAGTAACAAAACTTCTAGGAAGATATTATATCACTTATAGTCTCCAATGGAAAACAAGGATAAGGCCCCCAACCAATATTCCCAAGGAGGTGGCCATACTTTTTAGAGGTATAGTAAGACACCCAAAATGAGTTAGGGTGTGTAGAGTCTCACTTGTGCCGATAATCTTGTTAAAGTTTTAATAAAGTGTTTTAAAGTAGGCATGGGTGATTTGAAGTCATTTGGAAGTCAAACGTAAGGTATGACCAAAACATTTGACAACTAGTTACCAAATTGGCCTTATTTGTTTTTACATGATTATGTGTGTGTCATGATATTATGAGGTCCTTAAATGGGTAATAATGATTTTTATAGGCATTTTATTGAGTTTCATGATGTTTTGAGGTCAAACGTCCAAGGCATTCTAAAGTTAGCCTTGAGACATGCATGTGTATGTCTTGTTGATGCATAACATGTTTGGATGTGTTGCATGTTATTATTTTGGGTGAAACTAATGTAGACTGTCTTCAACATGTTAAGGATTATATTTATGTTGGAAACATCCGGGTACGACTTTCCAAAGGCCCCGCAAAAAGGCCAACAAGAAGGACCCAAGGGCTGTCGAGACACTGCCTAGGCAGGCAGTGTCAATTGACTAAACAAAACGACGCCCCATTTATTTAAGAATGGAAAGTCAGTGATGGTGTTGTCGATGAACACTTAAATTGAATTAGTATCAGCCAAATAACACCCAAAGGAACCAATTGATGAAGCCACTAATGGTCCAACGATGGACCCACCGGGCCTCGATTGTGGTCGTTGATGCAGGCTGTTGGAAGCTGCCTGGCTAGTGTTTCATTAAAGGGATGAATAGGAAATTCACCCAACGTACTAACCTGACCCTAAAAGGTTTAATGGTTACTTTTTTGGTGTATTTATGATATCAAAAACGTTATCAACCCATTCCCAATCCAATTCACACTAATTAGACTTTCCCTCCAATAATAATCTCTCGAGAACCTCCATTGAAGATGAAGTCAAATAAACAGCTTGGAGATTGGATTTATACCGATTGTTCCTCAATTTTAAAGTGTTTATTCTATATTGAGGTATGATGATCCTTAATCTCTTGTTATCCTTCCATCTAGAGAGTTAATCTCAATGTTTTTGAAGAGATTTCATGATCAAACTTCTCCTTCTTCAATCTATCCATGAGTTCTTTCTAAAAAACTTTTAAAAGGAATAATCATGAAGAATTGATGATAATGTATTGGTTTTAACACTAAATTAATGAAGTATTGGTTAGTCCTCAACAATTTTGTGTTATGAATTTTATATGGAACTGCTTTATACGAACCTTAATTGTGAATTACTCTATGAAAACAAAAGGTAGCACGGAGTGAATATGGTAAGGTAAGTAGTTCTATTGAATGTATGAGACTAGATTACAAAGCATGCCCTTCAGATTCCTTAACCATGTGCCTACATGGAATGTTGCCAAGTTCTACCATTGGAAAGTAGAATACCCTCATTGGAGTAGGTTAGAACACCGGATTCCATGTCTTGCTACCAAGGTCTATGTCGTTTATTTCCTATGATCATCATATAGGATACTTAATAGCATTAGAGAAGTTCTATGAAGTTAGGCGGTGGTATTGTACGTTATTTAGACATTGCAAAATAGACTTTAAAGGTGTTAGTGTGAGTCCCTACGTCTTGTGCAAGATAATTATGGACGTTATCTTCTTGATTTACATAAGTAAGTCTTTTGATAGCCTTTCTAAGGAAAATGTCATATTATCTATGTGTTGATGCTTTGATGTCTTGTAAGTATGTGTGCCTCATAATGAGTGGTACTAAACACCATTTAGGTGTACCTGGAGAGGGTGTATGTGTGGTCTCTCTTTATCTCACTTAAATGAGTCTTAGGATAGCTTTATGTGAGGGAATTACAAGCTAATGTGTGTAGAGTGAAGCTAAGAAACTTCACTGTACAATGAAGGAATTCACTTTAACATAGATGTAAATTCACCATAATGTTTTCCAAAAAAGTGATAATTATTTAAATGATTTGTTATGTGTTTTATAAGTTGTTAAAAATTTTTGTTTAGAGTATTAGGTTTTAATCAAAATTCATGAAAAGCATGCTATTTACTAAATGTCCCTTTTTTCATGGTTTTTGTATGGCTTCCATACTTTGTACATCTAATGTGCTAACCCCTTGTTTTCCCTTATTTATTTAAGTGTAGGGAATTGGAAGTCTTGATGTTCCATGGAGTATTGATAGGTTTGTAAGGATTTGAAGATGAATTATTGGTTAGTCCTCATCTTTTCGAGGACAATATCCACATGTCCCTTATGTCATAGTCTTTATTTTATTGTCTTGTATGGGCTTAGTCCCAAGTATTGTATACTCTAAAGTTTATATGGTTCAAGTAGATGGTGTAAAGATTTAATGTTTTAAATGAAAGTCTTCCTCTTGTGTAATGTTTATGAAAGAGTTCTTCGTGTGTGAAGAATGTTTTAAATTCTTTCTCATATTAGTATGTTTATTATGCAATGAATGGTACAAGAGGCTTAGATGAGACTTATTGAAGTTTCATTTACCGTGAGACGACACAAGGATGCTCTAACATCGAGAGTGTACTTGTGTGTCATGAAAAGTTTGGTATTAGGGCATAAGGTTTAGGTAGTTTCTTAGTTGTCTTATGAACCACATCTAGTAGAGTCTTGTTTATAATGTGAAGCGCACCACATTATAAATAAGAGGCTATTGAGTTCTAGGAAAAGATTCACTTCTTCATTCATCAAATCGTGCCCAAGAGGTTTGTATATGGTGTCTTTCTCTTGTTTCCCTTATGTGTTTGTCCCTTGAGGGTTACATTATGATGTTTGGGTTGAGAAAGAAAAAAAATGAGATGTGACTTGTTAGATGTGGTATGGTAGAAGGTGGTTTTGACCTTAGATTGGTTTGGTTACCTTTTGAAGGGTAGTCAAGATGGAAATAATGGTAAGGTATATTGATAGAAATGTGAAGGAATGGTTGTTGAGATAGTTAAAACTGCTTAATACCCCAATCATAGGAAGGGATGTGATGAGATTTGAAAGGGTAAAGGTGAGTTTTCCTAGTAATGGGGATGTAGTGGTTAGATGACGAGACCTTTTGAGAGTCTGTAGTCATTGTAAGGTTGACCTTGGTAAGAAAGTATTAGTAAAGTTTAAGGTGCCTTGAGGGAGTTCCTTATAATAGATGTTATGTTGAACTTCGTATGGGTTCCTTCTAAGTGGGGGAGTATGATTAGTAGATGGGATAGAAAATCCTAGAAGTATGTTGCATGTGCATGGTATTTAGTAGTTTTGTTGAAAGTTAATTTCATTAACTTCTTGCATTGTGTATTTTATGAATCCATGATTATGTTGTAAGATGTGTTTATATGATGTTACCTTGCATATTATCTAGTTTCTATCAAGAATTGCATAAAAGTTGCATTTTTGAAAAGTTGCACAAGTTAATTGTATAGAACTGGCAGTTCACTGTGGAGATTTTCAAAATTTAACTAATTTATTCTTTGTTCTAAAATTTTTGTAATGTGGTTAGAACTTATGTATATGAGTATGATATATAATATAAAATGAGTTTTCGTTATTTGGAATGAAGAATGTGAGTTTTGTAGCATGATCAGTTATAGAATGTTTTCTAGTTTCTTGTTGTGTTGTGATTCTCTTAATTATGTGAAATTGATGTTCTCTCGGACGTTTGTATTGTATGATATTTTATATGGTATGGTCATGAGTTGTTTAGTTGAATCTCTTCTCTTGGAAGAGTGGCAAGTGTCATTCAAGGACGAATCTTGTCCAAGTGAGGGAGATTATAAGACCCAAAAAATGACTTAGGTAAGCCTAACATGGTTAACATTATGGTCTAAGGTTCTAAAATTGTATATAATATGGTATAGAAGCAGTGTCTAAGAGTTTAGGTGCATTGGATGTTAAACATCAAGGGATGACCAAGACGTTCTACGACAAAGTCATCTATGTGCCTGATATGTGGTTTTATGTGCTTATATGTAATTCATTAGGTTATAAGGTCTTTAAATGAGTTATTATAGTTTATATAGGCAGTTTTTCCAGTTTCGTTAAGTTTGGAGGTCAAACGTCCAAGAACGTCCTTGATGTTCAAAAGGTTTACCTTGAAACGACCTTGCATGTCTATGTATGTTTTATCGAGTTTTACGTATTTGTTTAGGATGAGACTAATGTGGTAGGTCCTAAATTCTTATGCAACCATATTTGGATTGGAAACGTCCGGGTCAACTCCAAGTAGGATCCACAAGGAGCCCTAGAGGAGGACCCCAACTTGGAGCTCAACACTGCTAGGCAGTGCGAAACGACGACAAAAATAATGGCTAGGCAACCAGGCGACGGCCCGTTGATTGGTGACATTGATGGAGCCTGGAGGATGGATGATTGGAGAGCAGTAGGAGAAACCACGAAAACCCATCAATGGGGCATGGTCTCACCCACGGATCGGCGATGGTGCTGTAAGGTTGCAGTAAATTTCTGTTAAGGACTTGAATTTTTTGGGAAATTCTCTCCGAGTATTGTAAATGTGAGGACGGTTATTTTTAGTGTTTATGGTATTTTAAGAGTATATATAAGTCATTAATCTCTCATTATAGCCTTAAACCTAAATCAAAACACATTCCCTCCAAAAGATCCTCCAAGAACCTCCATGAGAGTTCATGGTGAATATGGAGCTTGAAGATGGTTCTTCAATGGAGTTTCATCGTCAATTTTCATTGGGCTCTTCTATTAAGGTATGGGAGTTCTTCATATAAGGCTTTGTATCACCTTAGAGCCAATTTCAAAGATGATTTTTAATGTTTTCAAAAAGATGAAAAGTCCAATTTCTCCTCTAAGTCTTGGTTTCTTGAATAAATGGTTTTCAAACGTTAAGATATGATGTAATTGATGTTTTATGGATGTTTTACAATGAATTTCTTAATGAACACTTGACATTCACAAATCTCCCAATTTGACTAAAATATTGGTTATGTGATCATGCTTTGATATTGATGAATTCATTAGTAGATCAGTTTGGGCTTTTGATTCGTTTATAGATTATGGTTAATTTGTATATAGGCTGTTTCAAATTTATCGATTGAATATTTTACATTCTTAGATCTATTGAATATTAAGATTATTGAATTGATATTGACTTAAGGTTTATGAATTCAAATGTAGTCATGTAGGCTTTTGATTTATGTAATGATTATACAAAAAAAATTGATTGTTAGGTTACATTAGATTGATGAAAATATAGTAATTTCACCTAGTTTCATGAGTATTGATATAATTATTATTAATTGGTTGTTATGACCATGGTTAAGGATTTTCTATATGAGACACATAAGACGGATATTGTTATAATTTCTAAAAGATCATTACTTCACCATTTTATCATCATACTACATGTTTTTTGACTTGTCCCTCATTAAAATGGTTGTGTTTAAGTGTTATACTCACAGAGGTAGCATCTTTCTCCTTGCTAATTGTTTTACAAAGAACTCAGGTTGTATTGAGGAGGATTTCAGTAACTAGTGAGTGTGATTTGGTAGTATTTGGTGAGCCTCGCATTGCTTCAAGTGGAAAGAGAATATTATATTTGTTATATGTATTTAGTTCTTTTAAACTCTTACATTCTCTCCATTTGTATGTTCTTATTTGGAGTCATGATATTCCTTCGAATTTTAGTCAAGTGACTAGTTTGAAGATCGTTTTTTCATATTTGGAGACAAATTGGTTTTATTGCGTGACAATTCGATCATTGATGTATATTATGATGTGCTTATAGTTTTTATTAGTTACGTTGTGGATTTTTTATATATGACAAATTAAGGATAGGCATAGGAACAGAGGAAACTCTCCCCGATTTTTTTTGGAATTATGGTAAAGATTTCTTTGGGATTCTTCCCCTTAGAGCCGGTCATGATCCTTTATAGGTTCATGACAAAGTTAGTATCAGAGACCTTGGTATTCTAGTGATTTATGGAGTATACATTAGTAGTAGAATCTCAATTATTGTTACGTCGCCAGCCATTTCATTAATCGCTATTCTACGAGGATGTGATATGATGTGTCTTGTCTGTGTTTCTCATTCGTTCTCAGGTGTGTGAAGTTTAGTGTCCAACATATTTATCTAAAAAAATTATCGTTTATTGTCAATAGATGGCTCGAAACCTTCTTAATCTACTGTAGAGCTACAAACAAGGTTCTGCTGGGAACATAATGTCACTTGGACATGGTATAGCCAATTTCTTTAACTTGGGGGAGGGACATAGCTCGCAGAACTAGTCGAGTAGAGGGACGTAATGCCACCACAAGGAACCTCACACAACTACTAGGATTTCAAGAGAGGTCACTCTGGAAAGGAGAGCTATTCCACCTCCAACATCGCAGGAAAATGGTTTTACTGGGTAGTTGTCTCCTTGCGAAAATCCATAGGTAGTTTGATCAATAGAATGGATAGACAGGAGAGGGATTGTCAGCTTAATGTTCTCGCTACTCAAATACATGCACCACTTTAGACACATGCACTGACTTATACTTTTGGCAATAGAGTGGCATCCTTGTAGCAGTTATTGAAATTGAAATCACCAAAATTGATAAATCAACGAATCCTGAAAGCTTCTTAGATAGGACATTCCGGCCCTCTGGGCTCTAGGATGTTCTACTGAGAGATTGGTGGAGCTGGCTACACACAAAGACATGGATAACACTTGGTATGAGATTGTATTGTAAGGCCGACCTACTAGGGTAGCACCACTAAAGTGGGATGAAATCACTAAGTTGTTCATGGATAATTTTCTTTTTAATAGTTAGAGGCATAAGTATGCAACCAATTAATGGTTAGGATGAAGATTTCAAATATTGATCCGTGGCGGCAATTATAACGGGGGGCCAAAATTCCGTAAAGTCGATAGTATACTTCTATATTGGTACTTATCGAAGCAGATAGATTTCAGAGGTTCGTGCATTGGTTGGTTAGTCGTCTATCCAGCGCCCTAGCCCCAAATATGAGTAACATGACTTATTTAGAAGCAGTTGATCTAGCTAGGAAGATTGACGAGAAGGGTCGAGAGGAGTGTGCAACCTATGATATACATAAGAAGGACAAGATAGGGGGATCTTACAATGGTGACTTGGGTGAAAATGTCAAAATATGGAATTACGGAAGACAACGATGCTCTCAGAACGGATAGATGCAGTTTAACAATACACGTATAAGCCATATCACAGATAAGGTATTCAAGGACAATCATCATCACAATGACATCATAATTCTTGGAAAATGTATACCACTGCTCTATCCTTTCAAACATGTGGTGGATGACATGCAGTCCACTATCGCATTTTGACCGGAGGGTGCTTTTCATGTGGTCAGTTGGGCATCGCTTTAGGGATTGCCCTCAACCTCCGAGAAACCCATCTCAAACTTCTGCACAACTAGATGAACCTACTTAGACCACTCAAAACGGTTCAGGTAATACACGTACATGGAACAGAGGTAGAGATGCTGGAGATCGTTTCACGGAAATCAAGGCCAAGGGAATGCTGATAGAGGTTAATCAAGAAATTTTCCACTTACTAGGACAAATGTCCAGCCTCACTGGCGTTGGTGGTTGTTAGAGGTAGTTTTTTGTTTTTATGACTTGATGCACATGCTTTGACAGATCTAGCATCTACTCACTTCTATGTGTCCTCATATTTTGCTTTGATATTCGTTAGACAAGCATAGATGTTGAATCGTTCTTTTCTTTTTTCTTACGCTTGTAGGGTTTTTTTTTAATTTGTTGAATATTAGGTATAGTGCATTGCAGATTAAGTTTGAGGGTAGGGATACCCCGATAACTTAATTTTACTTTATACGATGGGCACTTGATGTTCTGATGGATGGATTTGGGACTATTCTCCTGCGTATGCTAATTGTTTGATTATCATGCAAAGAGAGTAAAATTTGAAATACTTGATGAGCGTACATTTGTATTAAAAGGGGGTCAAGTCCCTGAGGTTTGAAAAATCATATCCCTTATGAACTGTCAAGGTGTCACATCTGGGGAACACCACCTAGAAGTAACATGGCTTACTTGATCTCTCGAAGGTCTTACACAAGCCTATAGTTATTTTTCATTGGATTTTCATAGGTGAATTTAGCAAAAAAATTAGAACTTTCTTAGCTCATCATATGCTAGATCATTACTTCATATAGATAAAATATTATCATACATAGTTAAAGACTAGTCTATTTTTGCAATCCTAGACTCAACATCATAAGAGTACTTTAGGGACACGACCCTTAAAACATAAAATATAAGTACTATATTTTACACTTTCCAGTATACATGACTTCGGAATCCTTGGACTTAAAGATTCCTTTCCTTGAGCTTGGGATCACATATCAATCCCCTTTAAAATACAGACATCCTTTAAGCATCCAGAACCTACACTTAGTGTAAAAAGTAGAGAAGAATGGGGTTAGTATAAGAATGCACTAAGTATGGCAATCATGTAAAAATGCATTTAAAAGGGACATTTTCTTGAAATCATACTTCATGCCTTTTTATCAAATTGTCATAAAACTCCTATACAACAGCCCATCCATTTATACATTTTCAGACTTCATATAGGAATATGTAAAATCCAAACATTTTACCTCTACACAAATTACATATTGAATTTAAGCAAACGTTTGGGGTCCCTTCCGTTTGTCCCATTGCTTTACAGTGAGCATTTTTTCCTAACAGTTAAACTTCTTCTTTTTAAACAGCAACCTCACAAATCACCCTTTAGTGATACTTGGTGCAATGCATCACCTTAAGGACACAAAGAATCAATCATACATCATACATAATCCATTACCTAGAACCATAGATTTATATTACAACATAGACACATTAAAGTGAAAACCATTAGAACATTATTATAAACTCCAGTCATTGTACGCATATACTTATTTTTCTTCACTTAGAAACTTATGAGACTTTACTGATAATCCCAATCTAAATCTACTAGTTCTATAAACATGTAAAGCCCCATAACTTGCAACATACTTATTTGACCTATCATGAGACCACAGTCCTTAACATCAAATTCATACACCAACAAGTAAGTGAAGACAACTTCATTCATGTCAAGAAGACCTTCATCACAAACCTAGTGGTTTATAAGTGAATTAAGAACCACATTCATTATAGATTCCTTCGACCTCATTACCATGCATGTTCATCACAAACAAAGGAGGAACAATTACTTACAAAGCATGCATAAAAAACATGTTACATAGACCACATGCCAGTTAGACACCTTTTTAGAACTCCCTAAGATACTACTTGTGCAATGCTAGGTGGGTTATTACATTCCACCTATCCAAAGATAAACCTCCCTTATGTATTTTTCGTTAGGGTCCTAGTCATTACTTCCATTGTCCATTTACATTGTGGGAAACCAATGCCTTAATTACACTAAGAACCATGGGTGCGAAATGGAATTTGAATGTCTGTAGAGCCTTACACCAATGAAAGGTTATTACACTAGACAAGGTAGAAAGACCAATTAACACTTTAGCATGTACTAATAAGTGAATTCACTGATTGATCCTATGTGTAAGCATATTTTTATAGCAATAAAGAGATATTACATAACGCTCTACATTTCATTTGAATTGGGGGTCTTAGGTGGTTATTTTGCTGATCATTCCCTGGGCGGCCTAAGTATTGATCAAATGATTTCACCAACAACGGTATGTTTGTCAAACAAACGGGGAGTCCGGTTCTATTAGTTGATTTTGAAAACTTCCAAGCAGTCTTGACAACCTTCGGATCCGACCTGCGGGGGACCTTGGGGGAGTCGTTTACTGGGCTTTTCAACACGTGAATACATTATCTTAACTATGGTGGAATATCTTCCATGAAAGTTCACCCAAAAGGCACACACGGTAAAACACAATCCAAACATGCAAGTCACACTCAAGACACATGAACGTTTTCAAGGGCCATCTTTCGAACATCTTAGAACGTTCTTGGATGTTTTACGTTCAAACACTCATGAAACTCCATACATGATATACAATCCATTTTACTCATTTTTGTTAGACGTCATAGGATAGAAACACATTTAAGGACAAAAAAAACATTAAGGACCCTGAGGGTGAATAGTCGTCGAAGGTTGGCGCACCTGTTTGCCTCTAAATGACTTTCAAATAGCCCAAGCAACTTTAAAACAATTACTAATATTTTAAAAATTTTATTGGCAAAATTTAGGCTCTAGACATCCCTACTCATTTTGAGGGTTTGACACATATTCCACCACTTGGGACCAGTTGTCCTCGAATAACACCTTTAGAACACTCATGCCAATCCTAACAAGGACATCAACAAGCAGTTATGTAGCTCACAAATTAATAGCACCATCACATAGAATTTCAAGGAACACTACACTAACAAGGAATCAGAACTTCAAAACATTAGCACTCAATGCAAACATAAGCAAGCAAAACGTATTCACTCACTATTTTAATGCCAGCAAACACCATAGGCTCTTCATCTTAATAGGGGAACATCCATCTGTAACATAACATGGCCCTTACGTTTAATGTCATTAAGATTTTATAATGAAAAGAGTCACAACCCAATAGTATACCCCTAGATGAGAAAAGGTGGCGGGTGGACCTCTCAGAGAAAACTCCGAAAGCCTTTAACTTCATCAGAAAATGGGATCGGGAAAAAGTGGCCGAAAAAGAAAAAAGAGAGAAAAATGTGACAGTCGTACGGGAATAGTTATAAATTAGATTTTATACTTATACATTTTTAAAACCAGATGATATTCCCTAAGAAATGTCTCACATATAATAACCATCGAAGAGTGCAAATCTTGACTTCGCCAATCATAGTAAATATACGACATGGGGTTTTAATACAAAAGAATCCAAAGACATGATTGGAAAATAGGGATATTCCAAATCTCTATTATAGGACTTAGCTGGAATATAAATGATAGGTCCCCGCAAACATGGGACTACCAGACTGGATAACGAAGTTCCACCGATTCTTCAGATCGACCTCCTTAAACTTCAAAGGGTCGGGGAAACCCTACAGCTGTTAGTATATTAAAGTGATGGGTTAGTACGCCACATGGACTACGTATGGGTATTATGGACCATAAAATCTAAGGAACATGCATTGAAAAAGGATCATTTATCTTTTTTTAGCAACGTGTTATGTCATTGTGAAAAATTTAAATGCACAAACCATATAACACATATGAAGTTAAGGATTGCATCAACACATTAAAAGCACCTGATCATAATTAAAGAATTAGATATTTCATAGTCAGTTAAATTTCTTTTCATATTCAATAGAAAATATACAAATACAAACACTTACCAATGATCCCACCCCAACCACAATGCAGATGGTCATGTGAAGCCCCATAACCCCACACAACCAAGAAGATATGATGTGACCATGAGTAAAACTTTGCTTCATATAACTTGTAAATTAAGTAGTGATCACTTCCTTTAACCCAATAACATATACATTATAAAGACCAACATCATATAAGAGTAACATCATGTATCATAAACATATCTCTTTCATGTTATCATATTAAATAAGAACATTCTCCTAGGACTTCCCTTAGGGACAAGTTGTGCAATATCTATGCAGAGTCCCATAACCCTACCTATACAAATTGTCACAAATCCTAAACAATGGGAATTGCTAAGTAATGCTTAATGTGTCTAGTAGAATGCCTCCAATTCTTTAGACGGGTTCACACAGATTGATGCGCGAGAAATATACCCTCTTACCTCGTGCAACAGCCAAACCAACTAACTTGTGATTTAGTTGAGCTAGAAAGGTTGGGCCAGCACATGTTCAGCATGCACCGAATATATGAAGATTTTGACTGCGGATGAGTCTTTAGTAGGATTTAAAAAAGGGAAATATTATGTTGGAGGGGTTAGTGGTATTAAATGGTCCTTCTTTCAGGGTCTAGGGGTAGTATTTTTATTACCCTAAATATTTAATTAATTATTTATTTAATATGGTGGAGGGGTTTTTGGGGAAAACAGGGCAAAAATTTTCCTTTGAAGCAAAATCTTGCTCCACCATGGTTAGTCGAAACCTAGGTGAAGCAATGAGTTAATTTTGATTATTGTATTTAGTGAATTAGTTAAATTAATTAATATGAAATTTATTATTTAATTAAAGTAAAATCATTATTTTTAATAAATAATAATAATTAATAATAATAATAATAATATAAATAATAATAATAATAATAATAAATAATCAGGGAGTCCTAGTTGACTAAGTCTCACCTAACTCTCTTAATCACAATCAAACTCAAACTCACGTTCTCTCTCTAATCTCATCTCACTTGAACGTCTGATTTTTATCTAAAAGAAAATAACAACAAAATATAATGTTCATCAAGAACTTGAACGCTAAAAAAAAACTCAAAAGAAAATATCTAAAAATGTAAAGCAAAACAAATTTCTTAACGAGATTGTGCTTGAAGTTTTGGTGGTGAGTCTTGGTTTCATGGTTGGTAGCATTTAAATACGTTTTTAACGACATTAAGTAATGGGTTTTCTTATCTATTTTTCCCTTTACCAAGATACCCTAAGTTCAGTTTAAATTCCAATCGAGAAACTAAGGTTGTCCCCGTTGCATGCCCCTGTCATTAGATCCTTTGAATGATCTTAAAGTGATACATTGTTATGTCTTGTAGATTATTTTAAAGGCTAGTTGTGTTACCCATGTTGAATGTGTATCAGAAATTATGTGATATATGAAAGATGATGTTCCGAAAAAGTTTGAATACGTTACTTGAGTGTACACTGTTTGCGTCATTGATTAGCCATAACTTGAAGACCACATGTTTACATGTTAAAATGTTGTATTTTACGGATATGGAATATGTTTAAAATGTGATGTTTATATGAGTTCAACGTTTCTGAATTTATTGTGATAATTCTTGATGAACTAATGTTGAAAATGCACCTAAAGTCTCCTGAAAACTATCGGATTGTCTTTCTTGATGTTAAGGTGACCTAGGGCGAGAAAATGGATGGACTGCAAAAAGTTAATTAATTTTTCCAAAATAACCATGGAAAAACCACTAAAGATGCACTAGATGTTACACGAAATTTATCCTAAAGCTAACATATAAAAGTTTACAAAATGGAATGCAAAATGTTAACGAATTTCCAACATTCTGGAAATTTGTTTTTGGCAGCTTACAGTAAACAATTCACGTTCAAAAATATTTTTTTTAATGTTGGGTGGTCAGGGGGGATTGAACCAAGGACCTCACAATATCAGTTTCATAAAGAATTCAATATAAAATGATTGTTAAGGGGGATGGAGGATCGAAAGGGGGGTAAAGCTCAAGTGAAAAAGTTAGGTGGAAAAATGAAAGAAAATGAAGTAGTGAGGCGTGTGGGGTTTGAACCTAACTCTGGACGGATGAAGGAGAGAGGAGAAGAATAGATGAATAAAGATATAATAAAAATTAGGTATGTGGGTTTCACACCACAACCTCGGCAGCAATGAGAACGTGAGGGTACCAAAGTACCGCTTCCCTTCAACTCAGCAATGTGGATCACGATGCGGCTTCACCTCCACCCACGAAGTACAAACTCTAAAAAAAGGAACGCGCGTCCGTCTCTCTTTTTTCTCTATATTTTGAGGAGACACCATTGACGAGTTTCACCATCAAATCGTACAGATACTTTGAAGGATGGATCTCATTAACCTTTGAGAACTCTTTCTTCATGGGGTTCTTTCAATATATTTTCAAATGTGAGTTTTCACGTCTGTTCTTTCAATCACGAAAATTTTGTTATGACTGGAAATTTTTTGTATTTCCTATGGATAATATGAATGAGTAACATATGTTCTAACCGAATTAGGCTCTTGATTGTTTGGTCTAGTTTGTAGACAGATGGCTCTTGACCCTAATCGTAGGTTTGATTGTGATATGAATCGGTTGTATTTACTTCAATTAACTTTGTGATGAGTGAAATTAATTTAAGATGGCTGTTGTTATATTAATCAGTAACAAATGAGATTTAATTGTGTATTTCTGTAGGTCTTAAAAGATGGCTTCTAGTTAGGAGGGTCAAGTGACCTAATTATCTGTTCTTAATTTATGATCTAGGATTGAATTGTGATTGCTAGTGTTCTTTTTATAAGCATTGTTACATGTGTATTATTTATGATGATTGATGTTACCCAAATTGTTATTGATGAGGGTTCTGGTAAAACCTTGATGATAAACTATGGATGAAATGAATAGACTGTAAGTCTTATGATCTCTATCCTTCGTCACTTGAAATTGTGGTTAATTATGATTAAGTTCATTATGTATGTTGGATGGATGCATTCTAATTAGGACGATAGGTTGTTATTGATGTTTGAATGGAAATGTGTTAAATTATGATTGTGAGGTTGATTAAAATGTAAAATCTTATGAAGATGGTGATGATTACCAATGGGCCTTATTCATGAAGAAAAAATGAAAAGTGTAACCTCAGTTAGGGAATTTGTGATGAAAGACTATACTCATTACACAATTGTTATTGAGATATACTGGATGATGATTGATTATAAAATGGTTAGACCCTATGACCTACAATAAGTTATGATGATAATAAAGACTTAAAGACATCTAAATAAAGGGACTTAGCTTAGCACCGAGTAAACTTGACAATTGGTGGTGATGACTTCCCATAGAGAAAGATTCACCCTATAGTTCTAAACGTGGTGCAGAATCCCCGAAGAGGGATACTCATTTAATGGATTCTCATGAGAGGAGGCCCCAATTGCCAAGTGCTATGTAAAGGGAGAATAATCTATCTCTTAGTTCATTGATTATGTTGCCCCCAAGGAAGACTAGATAGGGATCCCCACCTAGAAAGTTATGTTTCTTTTTGTTTTATTTAGCCGTAGGACGAACTCCATCGGGTGGTTGTAAGGTTTTTTACATCACTGGATTCCCATTAACTCTTTGTGGTTATGTTGGTTAAAGGCACGTGTTCCTAAAGTGAAATGGGACAAATGAAGGATAAACTAACTATGGTGACTTGAGAGGTTTGACATTACCTTAGTAGGTGGTATGGGACTTTGACATGCCTTGAACTACTTTTCCTTGACGGGAAACTTTAAGAAGGTTGGATAAGTATGTATTGTATAGATAATGGAATCCAAAGGATGTGTTTATGATGCCTTTACATGTATATGAATTACTATATGGTAAGTGATAATCCTATGCACTGTAGTTGGTATATGTTGTTAAAAGTATAATGTTGTATTTCCTCAAAAGGTTAGGTTACTTGAATTTGAATATTACCAATAATTCTGGTTGGGTCATGATTAGTATGGTTATGGGGCTTGCTTGGTTATGGCGGCTTGTTGGCTTTATGGGATTTTCCATGTGTAGTAGTCTTGCTTCATATATTGATATTGATGAACTCGTATTCAATTCTGGGATGTAATTATGTGATGGTAGGGTTATGGGATTATGGGTAATTAAAGTATGTTCACAAGTATGTTATTTGCTTTGACTTCTGAATATGTTTTTTTATATGTATGCTTTCCTGGTTAGCAATAAGGCTTTTCACAAAGAAGAGAAGAGAAAGTGATATTTTAAGAAAAGTCCTTTTTTTTAGCATGATTTGAGCTTGTATTGCAATATTCTCATACTAATAAATATGGCGTACTAACCCCCAGTTCTTCCTTTTTCCCAATATTTTTATGTTCCGGTCGGGTGAAGTGTTTTGGAAAATGACCTTGAAGAAGGCTCGTAATTTGATCCATCCAAGTAGGTAGGTCCTCATTTTAAGGGCGGACGCCACTCAATATCAAACACTTATGTGTTCGTTTGTAGTCTAAAGACTCGTTATATTTCTATTCCCTTCATTTGAGTACGGATTGTATAAAGCTTATATGTGAATGTCTTATATGATGTAGGTCTATGCAAATCAAATTGCTTAATCGTGTAGATGGATATGAATGAGTGTTGATCGGCCTAGCCCAGTAGATTAGACTGATCGGTCATTTGGGCAGTAGTGTTTCTTGGCAGTCTTGTGCCCTTCATCTAGTGCCCCTTGTGTTTCCTGGGTGGCATCGTGACCAGATGTTAAACCCATGAAAAAATTATTATAGGTATTAGGAACATCTAAGCAAGTTTCAAATAAAACAAACACATAAGACTCACTCAAACACCTCAAGACACACAAGCGCTACCTAAGGCACACCTTCCGTACTTCATGGACGTTTTTGGAAGTTTGACCTACAAACTTAATAAAACTTCACACACTGTCTAATAACACTAATGTTACTCATTTTAAAACAAAATTAACATAAAAACACTCACGGGGATTCAGTTCACCTTAGTTCGTTTTAGGGCATTACAAGAGGTCTTTGTAAACCTCCAAGTAGAAGTAATCAAAATTTCTAAATTTTACGGTAAATTTTACCTATGAATTTAATGATGTAAACTAAGAGTCTAGTCTTAGTCTTCAAAGAGGACAACGACGCCGGTTACGTCTAGTGGGTATACCCGAATGTGATATGTTAACACTCTCTTTTCGGTGTGGGAGTAGAACATCGGATTACATGTAGCTCACATTGTTTAATGTAGGTTATTTCACATATTTTTATATTGTAAAATTAAAAGAACAAGTAAAATATGTGAACTCTTATTAGGATTGTCTTAAAGGTTACTACATAGTGTGTGTAACACCGTAAAATGAACGAGGTTAAAGTAGGGCTACGTTTGCGTTTCATGAGTTAATTTGGAGTTAAATTGGTTATTTATGATGTTTTGAGTCAGTGTCTAAAGTTTAATGGATTTTGGAGGTCAAAGGTCCGAGAACGTCCATTACATTTGGAAGGTGTAGCATAGAAAGTGTTTTTGTGCGTCTTAGTGTGTTTTTAGGGAGTTTTACATGTTTTGTTTGATTGAACTTCATGTAGGATGTTCCTAAGACCTAGATGAATATATTTAGGGGATCACCGTCGGGGTACGAATCCACTTAGGACCCACAAGACGACCTAGAGGAGGACCCCAACGTCTAGTTAAAATCTGCCAAGACTGCCCAAAACCAGCCTCAAATGACGGAGGCAATCGACGCCTCTTTGGTAAATCGACGCCCCGTCATCTAGGGGCGTAGCTAGGGACTTCTCCAGTGAATCTCAAATTCCACTTTTCCAGATGCAGACCAAAACGTGGACCAGCAGCATGGTCCGTCGTTCAGTCGATGCCCCGTTGCTTTGGTCCGTCAATGGTGGTCCTGTAAAAGCTGCTGGACGATGGTGCCTTGTTTTGGGGTCTTTTTAAATTTACCCCAAGTCTTTTATGAACCAACGATTATATTTCTATGATTTTTAATGTATACTAAAAAAAATTTAAGTCCTAGATCTACACAACACCCCTCATTTCACATATGCAAACCCTCTCCCACAAGTAAACACTCTCAAAACTCCATAGAAGATAGAACTCAAGGAAGGGCTGGGTGAGGACGTTTATTCATAAAAAAATCATGGGTTTCCTTTTCATTGAGGTATGGTAGTCATCGTTGTACTCTATTCCATTAAAGTAGTCATTTCTAAATGATTTCAAAAAGGGTTTTCAACCACTATTTTCTTCTTCTATCTTTGACTCTAAGCATGGGACTTTCATATCAAAATTTTTTAATGATTCAAATATGTTAATTTCAGTATTATTTGATGATTTTAGCATCAAAACCCTAATGAAACCATGTTTATGCATATTTCCAACTTTTAGTTTATGAAATGGATTAAATGAATATGATTTTGTACTGTTTGAGCTTTGGTTTATTTATGTTTATATTATGGTTTAGCTACTAAAATAAGGGCTATATAATGATGAAATGTTGAGGAATTGATTATAGGTAATGGAAGCTTTGATAAAGGGTAAATTTTTTATGTTATTTAGCTCTCATTGTGAAATTCTCTAGATTTGTATGGTCCACTTTTGGAGGCGGTGTTTGCTTGATGTTATTGAGTACATTGTATTTGCATGCATATTGTGAGTATGGGAATGAAGTATTGATATATGATGTAATGTTGAAATGATCTGGTTCTTGTTGATGTTTCTTGGGGAACTTGAATTGTATGTCTTGTTTATATTATGTATATATAATGTATGTGTATTTTTTAGCATGCTACTGTGTGAGATATGACGAATGAAGGTGTAAGAATGTCTAGAATTAAATGTTAATAAAATGTTGATTAGGTGCAAGGTATTCTCACATGTACACACACACAAACACTTGAATAAACGAATGAAGTTAATTAATGTTAAAAGGGGCATTTTGGGGTGGGGTGGTAAATACTCTTGGTGAGATTGAGTGAAGTGTTTTTTAGAAGCAACTCTCATACCTCCCCAAGAGCTTTCTAGATAAGGTAGTAGAAGTATTTGAACCATGTGTAGTAGATATGTGATATCCAACAAGTGTTTGTTAACCTATAGTAATGAATGTTTAAGTCTCCGTGGGGGAGTTATGCTTAGCACCGACAGAATTTGAAGAAGGGATGGAGTACACGGTTGTGCGTAGTAGAGAATGTTAACTCAAACAAAACCACGTGAGATGGTACTCCTCGTGAGTAGAGAATGGTTATGAGCCAGACATCTCAATTATCCTTTAACTATGCGCTCCGCAAAGTGTAAGCTACTGGAAAAAGCCAGCATCTAAAAGATAAAATAATGATCCTACTTAGGCAAGTGGGATACCTATACAAAACGTATGTAAACCAAGACTAGGGTATTCTTGGATAGTAACAAAGCGTACATGACCTCTCAGAGGTCTTGTACAAGCCCATTGACATCGTTCATCGCATACATGTATGAAAATTAGTGCGAAGTAAAAACTTTCACACGAAATATCTTAAAGCATCTTTCATATTGATATCACAAAATACCAAAGTTCAACATATGACAAACTTAGACCTCAAGGAATACTGGGTACCGGCCCCATACCATACTTCTTAGCATTAAAAAAAACATCAAAAGAAGGGTTCTGCCTCGAGTTAAGTGCATGACATACATTAAGTTTACGTGAACGATTATAGAACCAACCTTTCTTTCAATGTCTTTTACCTTTAACCTACCAACATTGGATAAACAAATGTTATGAATTTGTACAAAAACATGTACTAAGTATGGCTTAATACATAAAATTATGAAATAGATTACTTATTACAAAATATGTCTTTTTGATTAAATATATTAATAAGAATCAAACAAAATTATCCCTTAGAAAACATATAAGCACATCACATAAACATTTTATCAAAACATTTACAAAACTATTATAGTGACCTAAGCCACTTTACGGTGAACTACACCCAAACCTTACACTGAAGTACTTCAAGCTTCCAAGTTGGAACACATTTTAGCATGCAATCCTCTAACTAAAGTATCCTACGATCCGCTTAAGTATGAAAAATAGAGGCGACCGCCCATACACCCTATCTTGGCACACCTAAACTGATTGCCTTTAGGAGACTACCTATTATGAGATAAATGAATTTACAATACACTAAATGCATAAATGAGATCCTCCTCCAAAAAGGTGATTCTAAGGTTCCGTTGAGGAGTGAGTTGATAAAAGGACCATTAATACAATCCCTTCCCACACACTTACAGATCCTTTTAGAGTACTAGGATAAAATAATTCTCAGTTTCATACAATTAATATATATATAATATGCACTTCTTCTCCCAAAGTTATCAAAAGACTTACTTATGTAAATCAAGAAGAGAACTTATCACATTGATATCTGAAAGATTACCTAAATAAATCTTAAGGACTACGGTAAGTTTAGGATCATGTCTAATGTACCAACAACAAACATTCTTATCTAGAGTCTTTCTTAAGATTAGAGGTTAAAAGATATGAAACGTGGACATTTCTCTGCTCACCAATTAACAGCGTAAATAGAAATTCTTAAACTACTCTAGGCTAGTAATATTCATTTAACATTGCTTTACTAACATAAGTCATCATCTTCGTTAGTTAATTTAAGGTAACGTCATTACCAAAGGACATTCAAGTAATGGTCTTACATAAGACCAGGACTATCACTAACATCTTCAAAGGCTATGTGCAATGTCTAAGTAGCATCCCTACACCATTTAAAGTCATAGAACTCTTCAATACTTATAGGTATCCATTTGATGGCTAGGCAATACACCAACTAGATTATTTGTATATAAGCATGGAAATCCGGAGTTTGTAACATTACTTCGATTGGAGGGTGTTTACTTGCAAATGGTAGAACTTGGAACACATCACCATGACGGCACACATGGTTAAGGATATGAAGGTTTATTGTACTTAGTCTCACCTTCACTAGAGCTACCTCCCAAAACCATATCACTAGGTTCTAGACTTTGTTCTCATTAGAGTATTTTCTATAAAGGAGTACATGAAAAGGTTCCATATCCAGTTTGTAACCCAATGATATTCACCTTACCAAAGAGGTCCCTTAGGTTTTCCTTATAATCCCTAAGTACACTATTCACACAATAAGGTTACAAATACGACTTTCGAATCCAAAGATATCTTAGCCTTACAACTAGGTTAAAGGCTCCACATTAAGGACCCTCTGAACAATTTTCAAGGTCACAGGTCATTCATACATACAAGACTAAGAGAATTTAGTATCCTCAGTGAAGAATTCATATTCTTATTACACATGTATGAAGTTAGGGACACAAGGCTACCAAAACAAGACATAACATACTTCACATATAACATATCATTCTAGAACCACATAAGATCAATTAAACATACTTTGTAGTCATCTTACACACCTATATAATATCATCAATATAACAATCATAAGACTCACATAGTCAATTATGAAGAATCATGCATCAACTTTAAGGCTACATATATAAAGACATAGTCATAGTGTAACATGATCACCTACCAAAATCAATAGAAGAACACATACTTTCACCTTAATCAGATTTAGATAAGATATTATCATACTTCACATTATAACCTAGATAATTCCTCATAATATATCAAGTAACGCCGACAAGATTATGAACTTCATAATGCATAATGTAATGACGACGAGGCCACATCATTCACAAGTAAAGCACATAGCACTGCCACCATAAGTTGACCATACAAGGAATCATCATCATTCAAGAACTAGACTACATAATATATAGAAATTTATGTCAACATACCATTGATTCTAACCTCACAAATTAAATCCAAAGTCATCTTAACCAACACAATATACCAAGGACTTTACCAATGACCATGATCCTCAATTCAATCAAATAATTCCAATACAGAATGAATCAAAGATAATTCAACTTGAATTAAATAAATTAGGGAAACATATTAATAATTATAGTATGATTCACTCATAATTCAATAGACCTAATCAATCTACACAATAATTCAATAACATTGAGTTAATCAATTCAACCATAAAGTAGTCAAATCTAGGGTTACATGAATTACATGGATTCATAGAGTTTTTGATTTAAAATCATCTAATTAACAACAATCCAATAAATATTCAACGATTCAAAACCTTTAATGTAAGAACCCATGGATAAATTACAAAATTGGATAAGTTCATCTTTTGAAGACTTTATAAATCTCATTGAAGATTAGATCCTTGAAGTAAAGAGTTTCAAGGAGGAAGAACCATCCTTAACTATAGTTAATCCACGAAAATTGATAGAAGTTTGGGAGAAACCAACATTAAAGATCCAATCTCCATTGAAACTTCAATCTATTTCTAGAGAACTCTTAAGAGGTTTTAGGTTTTTGATTTTAGAGTAATGAGTTATTGTAGGTGTTTAGAACTTATAAATCCACTTAATAAACCTAAAAATACCCTTAATAAATTGCCAAAATATTTATTGATACGTTGGGTGAATTTACTAATCACCCTTGCATTTAACAATAAAGTTGCGAAAATGCAGACTTCACCAATGCCTGGCTATATCGAGGGGACATTTGTCCAACGACGGTCCATCCTAACTAGCCATCATTTGGTTCAAAGTCTGGCCTGTGGGAGCTTAATCTCCCTAGGCAGATTCTTGAACCATACCTTTCATCGACGGGGCATCGACAAACCTATTGGCTGTCGATTGCCTCAGTCATTTGGGCTGGTTTAGAAAGACTTAGGCTCCAAGATTGTCACGATAGGAATCTAGACCTCAGAATAGACCGGCGTCTTTGACCTCTCACAGGTCCCAGACAAGCCTACATACGTCATCTTTACTTCATCTAGGTTATTTTTTACGAAAAAATTTGAACTTGTTATTAAACATTGGTATAGAAATTCTACTTAATCTCAAATTGTTCACAAATGAACCATTAACATTAAGATCATCAACATGAAAGAAAATAATCATAGTTGCATTAAATGTGTTTGTACCTTGCCCAAAAAGACAAATACAAAATCTGAAATGAGTGGAAACACTAGTGGAACACCACCATACTCCACTAGTAAGGCCACATGAAGCAAGATAATAACAGTAGGGACACCTCGAATATATAAAGGCCCTACCAAGTACGGGATTAAAAGCTCCACATCTAATAGCTCCAACGTCGTACCGTAAGACCTAACGTCCACCTGCGCCTCCACCTATAATTATAGAGGTGTGTAGGGTTAGACACATTGTATAAGTATGGGTATATGGAAATCACCACCAGGAAAATGCATGATAAAGAATAGCTCTTTCGAACAACCAATTTTATGGAAATTCAAGTAGAGGATTGCCGAATTTGGATTAGGAAAGTCAATGGAAAGTGCCAAATTTTTGATTTGGAAAGTCATTGTCATTGAGTGTAACATGCATCATCAAAACTTATCTTTTTGCAAAACAAAAAAGCAACAAACATATTTCACATATCATATCATGTAATCATATCTTTCTTTATTTCCCTGAGCCTTGGGGATCATGGACTTTACCGTTAGAACTTCCCAAAATAGGTGTCCAACATATGGGACCCAACTAGGGAGCCTTCATTAGCAAAACCAGAGTCTGCTTCATTCATTTAAACGTACTTCATTTTCATTCTATCATATAATAGGCAATTCCGCAGTCACACCTTAGGATGTAGGTTTAAGACTCTATCGGGGTTTGCTGTGCAATGACAAGAATAAATAAACCTAGCGTATTATAAAGTAAGCTCACCTCTTGATATCCTATCTTAACATTGGTTTCTTCATTTTCATATATTTATCATTTGAGGGGCTGGCCACTTCATGTTTGGGTACTTTAACTTTAACTGACTTAGATCATGTGAGCATCATGAAATCCAGTGTCATGAAACTCCACACCGAAAAGAGGTGGAATCACCGGCCAAAGTGACCCAAAACATGCTAGCGTACATGGGAATTGAACCCCGCTAGATCCCCATATTGGCACTGTAAATTTGAAGACTAGGAGATATCAGGATAACCACATATCCCACATGCCGGACAGTCTCATCTCATGAGATTACGTGCACCTCCGACCTTCCAGAAAGAAGACATCCCCACTCATATCTAATCTATCGGTATTCAGTATAAAGTTCCATTACATTCAACTCATTTGTCAAGGAATCTAGAGTCTAGTATGAGGACATCATAGCTCAATACATGATTTCTCATCTCATCATTAGTATTAAGTCTGTTAATCTCAATACTTTCATTAGAGTGTTCATAGAGACTCGTCTCTTCATTAACTTGACTCTTTGATAGGTGAGTACGTTATGGTAACATTTACTTAGGCTCATATGAGATTGCTCTCATCTTTCACATTAGCCTCATATCATGTTTTCCCACATTCAATAAAATTAGCACATGTTTCTTCTTACAAATTACTCAACCCAATTTTACGTGAATTGTTCATTTACGTATGAAATGCACTTGGCAGATTTAGAGTATTTCACATCTACTTAACCCTTGTTAGGGTTTCATCATTTATTGGTTCATTTCATCATTTATTTGTTAATGTCTTCCATTGTTCATTTCAGCCATAGCCAATGTACTTGGCCCATTTAGGTGTTTCACACAATTAAACACTTTCAAGGTTTCATATTTCATTGTTCATTGATCATTGCTTTGTCATTTCATCATTTAATTGACGGACATCCGTAGGTTAACTTAGTTTTAAGAGTAAGGTTAGGACTTAGGATCTCACATACAAGGCATGAGCTTCGTTCATAGTTCGTTTAAGTGCATTCATATCTTCCTAAGATTATTTGGTACAAGCTTACGCATCTTGTATGTATCGACAAAGATCTCGATTTGATCTAATAAGCAACATATTCTTGAAAATTTAATTCCCGTATGACTCATGTATCAATATGGAATTTGGGCAAGGGAACCCGATTTTAATACCTTGTACAACACTTCAATTTTTTCCATTTACTTTATTTTATCCATAATGGCTGGGTACCCAAGTTCGAGCCCTTAAGCATTTATTTATTTTCCCCTTAATTCTCTCTTCATTTCGCTAATAGAATAAGAGGATGTGGGATTACTTCACAACCTCATTTACTTTTTATTGTCATTACTTAATTCTTCTCATTTGGCAGGAGGGGTTTGTGGTGTGAACTCCCACATCCCCTCTTTAAATTTTGTTTATTTTCTCCTTGAAACTGATCGAGGAGGTCGTAGGTGCGATTCTTCGCCTCACACTCTTTCTTTCATTTCCTTTGGCTCTCTTCCTTCACTGCCGAGAGGTCGTGGGTTCATATTCCCACGCCTCACACTTTCTTTTTTTCATTTTTTTTAACCTCCTTCAATGCCAATGTAGGTGGGTGTTTGTTTCCCGGCCTCACATTTTTTTTTCTTGTATCTTCCTCAAATCTAATGAGGGTGGTGGGTTGTATTCGAATCCATTCTCTCACTCTTTTTTTTCTTTAGTTACATTTTCCGCCAATACCATGGTTCGAATTCCTTAACCGCATTTAGTTTTACTTCTTTATTTTCATGGTTTTTAACATGGTGAGTCACGGGGTGGGTAAATCTTCATGACATTACTGTCTTAATTCATTTTTTTCAAACATTTTAACCCTCTTTGCTGATTCGAAATTGATAAAGAGAAGCTGGAAATATTCTTTTAATTTTCAGCATCTTTGATCAAGTACACCGTAGGTTCTTAGGGGGAATTTAGTAGTGCATTTAACGTTTGAGGGCGTTTATGTATTCGTTTAGCCAAGCCATTACCTCATCAAACAGCCTCATTTCAACTCACTATGAAAATCACATTTACTATCTAAAAGTGTCACATAAAATATAAAAGAACTATCATGCCATTTTAATTGTGTCCTAACCATGAACAATAGACACGGACACACAAAACATAACAATACACACGTTACGTTACATTTTCGGAGACATCAACATAATTCAAATAAATAAAACTACATTAACACACATAATTATCAACAAAAAACCCACGTTTAATCCCAGTTTCTACCTACCAGAAAAACATAAAACCAAACATGATTCAATGGGATGCTAGTGAATGGACATGCAAGGGAAACAGTCCTAATGAATATTCCTAACCTTAAGGGGTCTCTTGGGAAAGGGGACCAAGAGAAGAGAGAAGAGAACCCCATACCACTTTTAAATCGTTTAAAAATACTGACTTGATTCTCCCAAAAACTTCACCCAAGAAACACCTCTAAGCCTACTCCATATCAAACTCCTCGAATGATAACCTCCTTAGCCTAGTGTACCATTAAAGTTTGTTTTCTTGTTTTATTTCGTGGAGTAGTCAATGGTGAAGAAACTTTGTTATTCTTTTATTTTTGTATATCTATTCTGGCAGAGAAAAAAACACGACGAGGAATAAAATACATTCGAGCATGGAGAGTGCGAGAGAAGAATAAATAAACGTGAGAGACGGGAGTTGTACCCTTAGAGCTTCAGTTTTAGACTTATCATAAGGTTTTGTTTATTTAATAAAATTGGATTTGTATTTTAGTTAAATCTATTAATGAATAAATAATTATTAATTACTTACAATAATTCAATATCTAAATAAAAAATCACTTGCAATTCATCTTCAACCTAGGTTCGAACCCAGGGGAGCATGACACTTTCAAAAAGAAACCAATTGTTATGATACTCTCTCCCCAAAAACCACCACCCCTTTATTAATTAAGCATATATTGTAGATTAGCGGGTATGTCCGATACACCCTTAGCAAGAGAAAAGACTATTTTACCCATCAATCCTCCAACACCTAAGATTTCCCATTTCAATGTCTGGGTTAAGACTCCCTTTATGGAACTCTTCATATTCGAGATCCCTACTGGTCAGATCCAACTTTTGAGATCAAAAAATCCCAAAGTTAATTGCCTTGCTGTAGCAACCGTTCCAAGTCTGGTTACGCGCAATCCCAATTCCGTTGTGAACCCTTGTCTACTCATAAGGCATTCTTGAACATTAAGCATTTCTTAGGTATCAATGTTTAGGGTTGTTACATTACAACACCTAGGAACTCCATTCCACTAGAATGACACTAAGCTTCACAAAATTAGTATGGTCATCTATAGAACTATAATCTGCACTCAGATTAATCCAATACTCCCCATTGGTGAATATCTAATTCACATATTAACATCATTGTGCACATCCTTGAATCCTACTAGTACTTTCACATTAATAGACCAAGGAACTCTTTTCTAAACTAGTCTCATCAAAGCATACAACATAAGTAAACATATAAATCATACAAAGCTGCAACCAACATGATGTCTCAAACATATTAACCTCATACTAGTGCATACACACCAAATACAGTCAAATACTTGAAGGACTAATTAAGGCTACTCACCTGAGACTTCACCAGAGGTGCTTCCCGTGCACCCCAGACATGAGTGCGAAGAATTGTTGCCTACTTGGATCCTATTCACTCAGACCATTAGACCGAACTCTCTCCTTCCCGTGTTCTTGACTTCTCTGAATAGGACAATCCTTGACCATGTGACCCGATTTTCCACGACTGTAACAAGCATTAGTGACCATCATACACTCTCCTCCATGTAGTTTGCTACACTTCCTGTAAGGTGGTCTCTCCTGAGTTGTAAAGTTTTACAAACTTCAGGGAGTAATCCCAGACTGACATCGAGCCCTACTTAAGGCTAATGAAATTCCTCAACATTAGTCTCCTTCATTTATCTAGGAAATAACCGCTCTAGAAAAGCCATCTTGAAAAGATCCCAAGTAATAGAAACCTCCTTGTAAGGCCATGCTACCCTTCCACACTTTATACCAGGATTGAGCTACATCCCTTAGCTGGTTGGATGCCAACTCAGACTTCTCCACATCAATAAAACCCAATAGCCTTATCTTGTAAAGTGCTATCTTGGTCCATATGTACAACCGTTGTCCTTACTTCTCCATCTGTCAATTCAGCTGGGTTAACAGGCATCTCTAATCCAGCAGCTGGAGCCTATGAAGGAACTTGAATTACCACTACAGCTGCACCTCAAATCTCTCTGCCTGCTTTTATCATTGTATTCATCTTTTGTAAACTTCAAGAGTTAATGTTAGATACGCTCTTAACAAAATGAAATCCAACATTAGAGAAGGCACGATAAGATTAGAAGAAGGGAAATTTTTCCTACGTATCATGCAGTCTCTAATCCAGGATAGTGTTGCGCTTCACTACCATGAATTAGAAACTACTCAATGTGGTTGATGTGAACTTATTATCCTCTGGAATTAAACCTAGTGCTATGATACAAACTTTGTCACGACCGAAATCCAGACCCTGACGAGACTGACATCGTTGACCTCTCAGAGGTCACAGACAAACCTACATTTGTCATCTTTACTTTATCTAGGTTAATTTTTGCGGAAAATTTGAACTTTTTTATTTAAAATATGTATAAGAAATTCTACTTAAACTCATAAATGTTCACAATCAACTATCTAACATTAAGATCATCAAATGACAGAAATAATTCATAGCTGCATTAAATGTGTACTTGCCAAAATGACACCAATACAAAATGTGAAATGAAACACTAGTGGAAAAGGCTCCACTAGATAAGGCCTACATCTAAGCTAGATAATAATAATAGACACCCTCGAAAGAATGAGGGCCTATCATGTCCAGATGAAATCTCCATGTCCGTATAGCTGCAATGTCGTACCGGAAGATCTAACGTCCACCTGCGCCTGCACCTAAAAGTTTAGAGTTGTATAGGATTAATACACACTGGTACTAATTATGGGTATATATGCAAGCACAAACCAAGGACATGTATAAGAAAGAATAACTCTTTCCTAAAAACATATTTTATGGAAAGTCAAGTCAGTGGACTTGCCAAATTTAGATTAGGAAAGTCATGAACATTCCAAATTTGGATTTGGAAAGTCATGCCATGAGTGTATCATGCATCATCAAACTTATGATTTTGCAAACAACACATGACACATTTCACATATCATATCACGTAATTTATATCATTCTTTCATATGCCATGAGACCTTGGGATCATGGACTTGACTTTAGGACTTCCAAAAATTAGGGCTCAACATATGGTACCTCAACTAGGGAGACTTCTTTAGCAAACACAAAGTATGCTTCATTCATTCATACGTACTTCATTTTTCATTCTTTCATATACTAGTGCAATCACAAGTGTTTGTTGTGCAATGACCAAGAATAACCTAGCATCATTACTTAAGTCTAGCTGACCTCTCGATTATCCTATCCTTACACCTTTGGTATCGTTCATTACATTATGTGCATCATTTGATGCTGGCGTCATTCTTTCTTTGGAAACATTAACTTTAACCGACATAGATCATGTGAGCATCATGAAATCCATTGTCATAAAACCCCACACCGAAAAGAGGTGGAATCACCGGCCAAGGTTACCCAAAACATGTTAGCGTACATGGGAATTGAACCCTGCTAGATTCCTATATTACTAGTATAGGTTCGGAGAATAGGAGATATAAGGAGACCCATACACATCATGCCAGATAGTATCATCTCATGAGAGTTACGTGAACCTTCGTTCTTCCCGAAAGAAGGTATCACCGCTCATAGCTAGTCTATCGGTGCTCAATATAAAGTTCCATTACATTAAACTAATACGTCATGAAAGCGGCTTCTAGTACGAGGACATCATAGATCAATAGATCATTTCTCATCTCATCGTTAGTATTAGGTGTGTTAATCTCAATATTTTCATTAGAGTGTTCATAGAGACTGGTCTCTTCATTAACTTTACACTCTCATAGGTGAGTACGTTTTGTTAACATTTACTTAGGCTCATTTGAGATTGGTCTCATATTTTACATTAGCCTCATATCCTATTGTCACCACATTCATTAACATTAGATCATTTGATTTTCGTAATTGCTCACCCCATTTTACGTGAATGTTTATTTCATCATATGCCAATGCACTTGGCCATTTAGTGTGTTTCATGCTCTTACATAACCCTTCTAGGGTTTCATCATTTCATTGTTCATTTCATCATATGCCAATTTACTTTAGTGTGTTTCACACTCTTACTTAACCCTTCTAGGGTTTCATCATTTCATTGTTCATTTCATCATTTCTTTGTTTATTTCATCATATCATTGTGTACATCTTAGGTTCACTTATTTTTAGGCGCATGCTAGACTTATGAGTCTATACATACAAGCCATGAGGCTTCGTTCATAGGCCGTTTAAGTGATTGATATCTTCCTATGATTAGATGGTACAAGACTTATGCATCTTGTAAGTATGCCAAGATCTCAATTTTGATCTAAATAGGCATCATTATTCTTGTATATTTAATTCACCTATGACTCATGTATTTATACGGAATTTGGGCAAGGGAAACCGGTTTACAACCCTGGACCCCACTTATCTAATTTTTTTTTTATCACTTACTTTAAATTGATCCATACATACGGCTTGGTGACCCCCGCTTCGCTGCCCACAGCATTCATTTTATTTTCCCCTTAATTTCTCTCTATTCTTTCTCTCTTCTTTTTCCTTAAAGACGAAGAGGATGTGGGATCAAAACCCCCCACTCAGTTAATTTTTATTTTCATTACTTTTTATTCTCTCCTTTGGATAGGTTTTTTGGGTTCGCACCCCTACAACCCCTTTCTATTACTTTTAAATTTTCTCCTTGAATCTGCCTAGGAGGTCTGGTTCGATTCCCACGCCTCACATCGCTTTCTTTGCATTTCCTTTGACTCTCCTTTCCTTCCCTAGAGGTCTGTGGGTTTGATTCCCACGCCTCACATTTCTTTTCTTTAATTTTCTTTTCCCTCTTTCCCTTGCTAGATGTCGTGGGTTCGATTCCCACGCCACACATTTTTTTTCCTTTTGCTCTTCTTAAATCTTTTTTGAGAGGTTGGTGGGTTCTAATCCCACTCCTCTCATTTATTTTTTTAAGTACAATTTCCAGGGCCATACCAATGGTTCGAATTCCCATTCACCACATTTATTTTTTACTACTAATGTTTCATGTTTTTAACATGGGAGGTCACGGGTTCAATCCTCCAATGACCTACTTGTTTAATTACTTTTGGTTTCTCTTCCTAACATTTTGACCCGCTTGCTGACCGAATTCATCACTAGAAAGCTGCAAATTTTCTTTTTATTTTTTCAGCAGCTTTCATCAAGTTAAACACACGGTAAGTTTCTTAGGGAATTTCTAATGCATTTAGAACGTTTTAGTTGTGGTCTTTCATGTATTCGTTTAGCCAGACATTATTCCCTCAATCAGCCACTGTTTCAAATCATGTGCACATGCATATTTATATCAACATGTGTACATGATAAATAAAGAACTTCTGACTTTCATGTCCAAACCATGAACAATAGCTAGGGCAACATCACCCACATACCACGTAGTTTACATTTTCGGAGACATCAACACATAATTCACATAATTCCAAAAACAAAACATATAAACACATAACCATCACGAAAACATGGTTCAATCATCCCTATTTTTATACCAAACACATCAACCAACTATTATTCAATGGAAGCTAGGACAGGACATGCAACGAGTAACAATCCTAGTTTTCAGAAATAAGTATTTAGAAGCTTAAAAGGGTCTTTGGGAAAGGGACCGATAGAGAAGAGAACCCATACGTTTTTGACGTTCAATCTTGACTTTCTGCCCAATAACTTCACCCAAGAACCCTCTAAGCCTTCTCAATATCAACTCCAATGGAATACACCTCTCTTATTCTAGTGTACTTTTAATGTTTGTTTTATTTTAATTTCTGTGGGTTCTTCAAGGGTGAAAGAACTTGGTTTATTTTTTTCTTCTTTTGTATATATTATTTTGGTATGGAAAAATTGAGAAAGGAATTGAAGAGATTGAGCGTGAGAGTTGGAGATCTAAACGGATAGAGTGGAGTTGTAGAAGGCTGGGGAGTCTAGTTTTAAGGAAGTAGTCAATATGGTTTTGTTTATTGTAATACAAAAATCTGATTTTTATTTTTATTTTTGTTTTTTAAATAAAAATAAGTCATGAAATAATAATAATTAATTATTACAATAATATCAATATTTAAATAAAAAACACTTTAATCTTATTGCTTCCACCTAGGTCGAACCTGGGTGTAAACCTTTTTTTTCACTTCAAGATCCCATTTCGCCATCCTCTTCCGCAAAATCCCCCTCCACCCGTATTAATTAAATATTTATGTATATTTAGGGTAATATACGATACTACCCTAGAGTGGAAAAATACCATTTTACCCCTAGAACCCTCCAAACCTAGATTTCCCCTTTTAAGTAAGGTAAGACTCCCTTCAAGTAAATCTTTTGTATTTGAGAGTCTACTGCTTGGACCAACCTTTCAAAGCTCAACTAAACACTAAATCCCCAAGGTAGTTGGATTTGCTGTATAGGGTTTCGAGGCTGTGATTTTACGCGCATCAAGCTGTGTGAACCCTTGTCTAATCATAGGAATTCCTTTGACACTTAAGCCATTTCTTATCAATCCATTTTAGGGTTTGTTACACAATGATGTGTTCCTTCCCAAGGACCCTTGTTTTGTACTTGAGACTTTTTCCTGGAATGTTTTCAAACCCAATATATTTTATTACGATTTTTAGAGACCTCTATATCAATTTCATCAAAAACAAACACATAAAACTAGATGAAACATGCTAAGACATACAAGGCCATTTCAAGGCAAACCTTTCGAACGTCATAGACGTTCTTGGACATTTGACCTTCAAACTTGATGAAACTTGACATACTGATTATTCACACTAATGTTAATCATATATAGACCTCATAATAACATGAAAAACATACAAGAGAATAAAAACATATGAGGCATATAGGTGACTAGTCGTCGAACATCTTGGTCGTCCCTTGACGTTTAACTTTCAATTCAGCTAATCATTAGAAAATTCCTCATTACCACATTATAAACCATTTTATGACCTTATACCCTAATGAAAAAAAAGTTAGGTTGTAGTTTCACCTAAGTCGTTTTAGCGGTATTACAATCTCCCCCACTTGGACAACATTCGTCCTTGAATGACACTTCCCCTCTCAGAATCCTTCCAAGAGAAGAGACTCAACTACCAGCTCGTACAACTACCACATAACCATATACATACACATTTAAGAGAAAACATCATTTCACATATCAGGCTCATAACACCACAGAAGTTAGAACTAATCTACACTCATCATGCATAAGGCTCACCTTCTTTATTTTTAAAAAGCAAAAAACTCCTTTGTATATACTTTCATTATTAATGTCTATATACATTAAGTTTATAAACCTTGCAACAATTTTAAATTTAACAAATGATTTTAGTCAATTTTTCCAAAATAATACAATGAACTGGCATTTTTACAGTGAACCTGCAACAATTTCAAAAAATGCAACTTTTAGAAAATTGAGGTCTGTACCATGCTAATAATGAAAATATCAAACCAGAACACTAAATTTAATAAAATGATAAATAACTTCAATAATGCCAATTAAAAGAAAAATCATGAAATTCAAATTTTCAGAAGACTCCTAAACACAATGCACATGCAATATGTTATTATGACTTTCTAACCTGAAGGCTTGAATTGAATAGAAGAGATGAGACAATAAATAAAAACTCTATTACTCATCATACTCCCCCAATTAGAAGGAACATATACAACAAAAAGAGAGAAACTATAACTTACCAACATCCTCATTGTCGTCCAATTTTTCTCCTTTTGCTCGGAGTGCATAGAAACCATTTTTCTTCGAAGCATCATTACCCGGAACAGTTGGAGTAACTTTCTTACCATATTAACTATAAGTAATAGTAGTAAAATCCCTAACCTTATGCACATCCTTACAATAAGAAAAACAATTCTTTGTACCAATTTAACAGTCCCCTTAGTGCCTCTTTCCACAAGTAGCACAAGTAGGCTTACTACCTTGGAAACCACTTCCCTTTGAAATTTTGACCTTAGGAGCACTAAGTTCATCTTGAGTTTGAGCACTCTTCTTCAACCTAGGTTGGATTTGTGATATACTGTGGTTTCACAATATATTTAATGCTTTTTCTTTAAGTTTAGTGTGTGTCCAAAAGACTTTTTGTATTGATTTTTATGAAAGTTTTCTATTTATTAGCAGGACATCTTGTCCAGGATTAAACGCGAAAGTTTTGAGAAAGAAGTGCAGAACGTTACCATATCAGAATTGTGACATCCCTCGAGCCTGTGACGTCTGTAGGTGCATCATGTGGAAGCTTGCCTAAGAAGATGGGGAAGACCTGAACCAAGTTTGGGGTTACAAAGTTGTTGACGGACCGTCGTACCTATGACGGTCCCTTCCCTTCTGGTTTCGCTGTCGTGAAATAGAGAGAATCCAGTACCCAAATTCCAAAATTGAAGTGTTATGGAACGGAGACCCTCGACGGACGTTGTGCCTGTGATATCCGTCATTCCTGCAGTAGAGGGTAATGAAGAAGCACAAGAATTTGCAAAGTATAGGACAATGGAGTCCATCACGGCCCGTACGTGACCACGAAGACCTTTTTGCAGGTCCATCGACCAGCCCCGCGTTTGAATAGATTTTTCAGCAAACATAAAATTCTTCTTTGATTAGGTTTTGTTTTTATAATAGTTCAAAAACGTATTTTTGGGGTTAGACTCTTGCTATTAACTTTTGTGCTAGAATTCGTTGTTAAGAGATTAGTTAGATTATTCGACTTTGATTGTTTACACTATTCTCTGTGTTGATTGTTTGTTGATTTTGTCGATGATCCAAGTAAATTTCTTGATTTGTCTTCTTCTCATTAACGTAATTGCACAATTATTTTTATATCATATATATGAAATGTTGTGATTATCTACTATGGGTTAACTAAACTCCATCACTAGGGTTTTGGGAACCTTGGGCGAATACTGAATGTAAAACCTCTAAATCAATTCTAATATGTCTTGCAGTTGAAATTCTTTCGCTTAGAAGTCTTTTTAAAAGGAGGACCGACTGTTCAGAACTCGCCTTGAAGGCTACTTGTCGGACACAGGGAGGTTAGATAATAGGAAAGAATTGCACAAGATTTGTGTATACTATCTAATGGCTACCAATTAGAATTTGTAACGAGGTAATAACTTAGTCAAATATCGAATAACGTGCTTAATAAAGGTAAGAGAAGGGTTTAGTATAGCACCACACGTAGCCGGACCCAAAGGTTGCGGAGTGAAATTTTCTAGATGCCGGACCAGGATTTAGAAATCCAATACTATCACTTTGCATGCAGATAACTAGGAAAGATTGTTATAGTTAGAATTATCAAGTTAGGGAACCTGTGGGGACACTTAAACCCTATTTACTTTATTAATTGAATTAAACTCCAACATTTGAATCTGTTAGTTGTCTACTTTGATTCTAAAGCTTAATATTTCATTCATTAGAAATAAAAAAACCCCTTTAAACTTTGTCTTTTGTTTCTAAGGAAATAATTAACAAAAATAATATTAAAATAGATTAAGTTAAGTCTAAAACCTTTTTTCCTCGTGGGAACGATCCCAACCTCTTATTGGGTTATTTACTTGGACACGCCCGCTTACTTCTCATTTGATAAGTAAGTTTTTGAGCCGTAACATTTTCTCTTCTTCACTTGGTCTACTCCTCTTCATGTTTCTTTGATACTCTTAGTTTGGACTCGTCGATGGATTGAGCATATACCATAATCCTAGATAGAGTACATATGATGATGGGAGCATGACCGTAAGACATTATTCTTTCACTAGTCGGCAACATGATTACAAACCTACTTATCTCATCCCCCCTATGGTTAGACACCAAGGGATTGATCCTACTTCAGGACAACATAGTGGACTTCACGGAAATACTCCTCGCACTAACTCATATTGTCTTGGACTTGATTTACTAACTCCTCAAACCTCACCTCCCTCTCTCATTGGGAAAGTATATCCCTTATAAAGCCCTCTTTAAACTCTTCCCACGCTATAGGACATGAATCAACCGGCCTATATCTTCCATTTGTGTAACCACAACGTGAGCAACCTCCCATTGATACGAAGCTACTCCAGCCCTTCCTCTCCCAGAATTCAACCCTATTGTAATCAAAAACTTGTATACACCATCTAAAAATCTTGTTGTCCTCTCCCAGCCTAGAGACATAAAAACCATAACGCATGCATCCTCACAAAGCTATCAATCTGATAATAGTGCTCTCCAAACACTTCACTCTAGGTTCAATACCCCTATTCCACAGGGTAAGTCCAAGCTCGGACTAAAGTTACGGACGCTCTTAATGTCCCCCCCATTATTATTTCTGAGACAGATAGACCTCATTACCTTGAACCTCCAATAGAGACTTGAACACCTTTTGCACTTGAGCACCTTCCTCAACTTGCTCAACTTGAGGAAGAACTTCTTTATCCACCCTTTCTTCTTATAAGCTTCCAGCGGCCATTCATCTAGTATTCATCTCCTATAAACTCAAGAGAAGAGATAAGGAATACACACTTACAACCTTAAAATTAGGACAACACAAGATTGATAACGAAAGCCGAAACTCTATCATCCATAATCCTCTACCTCTCGCCATATATGTGTCGGCGACTCACAAACAAACCGATGTCAAACTTCCTGACGTTACTTGAGAGACGTTTGATTCCTACGACCACTTTCTAACCTTTTATGATACCGACTTTGTCCCGACATGTATGTACACCTAGAAGTAAGGGTATCTTGGATCGTAACACGGCATACTTGCCTCTCCAGAGTCTTGTACAAGCCTTTTGACATCATTCATCGCACATGAAGGAAAAGTAGTGCAGAATTAAAACATTTCACATGAAATATTTTAAAACATCTTTCGTATTAAAATCATAGAAACATTAGTTTCACGATATGGCAATCTTAGAGTCACGAATACTTGAGACACGACCCATACATTACGAATATAGATATAATTAGTCTATTACAGTACTTTGAACTAAAAGACATCAAAAGACTATTATGTCCTCAATTTAATTGAAGACATACTTAAACTTTTCTTGAACGATAACTACAATCCAATATTTCCTTCAAGAACATTCTCACCATCCACCTAAACCATTAGATATAAAAAAAATATATGGAATTAGTACAAACACATGTACTAAGTATGGCTTAGTCCATAAAATCATGAAAATGGACATTTATTAGATATATGATCTTTTTGATTAAAACATTATATGATAAGCATAAAAACAACATTTATCCATTTAGAAACATATAATACATCACATAAACATTTTATCAAAGATTTAGAACTATTATAGTGAACTAATCCACTTTATAGTGACTACACCCAACATTAAAGTGAATTACTTCAAGCTTCACAGTGAACCCATTTAACATGCAATCCTCTCACTAAAAGTTATCCTAATACTCACTTAAATAAGACAAATAGAGACAACCGATAAAAATTCTCTAGGCACACCTAAATTATCCTTAGTACAACCTATATTGAGATAAATACACTTACAATACACCAAAACACATAACATGAGATCCTCCTACCAAAGGTTATTTTAAGTTTCACTTGAGTGAGTTGTGAAGCAACCGCCCATACAATCCCTTCACATACCCCTAAGAGATCCTTTAGAATACCCTAACTTCATACAATAACATATATATAATATGACATTCTCCTACCAAAAGGTTATAAAAAGACTTTCTTAAGTAAAATCAAGAAGAGAATGCCCATATTGACCTCTCCAAGATTACCAAAACATCCGTTAAGAACTACCTAATGGATCATGTCAAATGTACCAACAACTTTCCTATCTATATCTTTCGTAACATAACTGTAGATATGAAAGTTACCATTCCTATGCCCCATATCAACCCCTTAACCTATGAACCTTAACTACACTAGGCTAGTACTTATTCACTAACATACAATGCTTCTTCTGAACATAAGTCATCATCTTCTTAGTTCAATGAGAGACATTCATCACATAAGGACTTCAAGTAATGGTCTTGGAGAAGACTTAGAGACTCACTCACTAACATCTTTGGAGCCTATAGTGCAATGTCTAGATAGCGTTCATTAGTACCACCTAAACTTCACCAAACTTCTTCAATAATATTAGGTATCCTATATGATGAGAATAGACAATAATCGACATAGAACATCGTAGCTAAGAATGAAATGCGGAGTTGTAACTTACTCCAATGAAGGGTGTTGTACTTTCCAATGACAGAACTTTGACACATCCCATGTAGGCACATGATTAAATAATATGAAGGGTTTCTTTGTACTCTAGTCTCATCCTTCACTGGAGTTACTTCCCAAACCATACTCACTCGGTTTTAGCCTTTGTTCTAATATAGTATTTCAATAAATGATCAAATGGAGAGGTTTCATATGTAGTTCGTAACTAAATCACATTAATCTTACCAAAGAGGTCACCTAGGGTTGCGTGACAATGTTCAAGAGGATAGCTCAATGGCTTTCCTAAGGATGATTTCATGTCGTTCTATCCAATAAATCCCTAAGTCCATAATTCACACACAATAAGGATACCATTACGGCTTTTGACTTCAAGGATATCTTAGTCTTACAACAAGGTTGAAAGCTCCACATAAAGGACCCTCTTAGAAACATTAAAGGTCACGTGTCATTCAAACATAAAAGACTAACATGCCTTAGTATCCTAAATAGAGAATTCATATTATCATTACACATGTATCAAGTAAGGGGCACAAGGCTACCAAAAGAAGACTCAACATACTTCACATATAATTCTTGAAGAACATAAGATCAACTATGCACACTTACTAGTCATACTACACATTTCTATAATATCATCAATATAACTATCATAAGACTCACATAGTTAATTAGGAAGAATCATGCATCAACTTTAAGACTACACATATAGAGACATAGCCATAGACTAACATGATCACCTAACAACATCAATAGAAGAACACATACTTTCACCTTAATCACATGTAGATAGATATGATCATACCTCAAATAATAAACTACACAAATCCTCATAATATATCAAGTAATGCCGACAAAGTTATCATCATCGTAATACATAATGTAATGCCGATGAGGCCATATAATTCAACGTAAAACATAGCAACCGCCAACATAATGGACCTTACAAAGAATCATCATCACCAACTAAGACTACATAATTAGTTGAAATTTAGTCACATCTCCATTGTTTTGTCAACCTTACAACATCAATCCATAGTCGACTTACTACACAATTACCAAGACCCTTAATCATGGACATGATCCCTCATCAATGAACAAGAATTACCAATACATAAATGATCAAGATAATAAAATTGCAATTTACGAATTCGGGGCATCTCTGTCAACTTCGAGTATGATTAAGATTAAAAAATCATTAGACCTAATCAATCTACCAATAATTTAACAACATTAAACTTAACCATTCACCCAAAGTAGTCAAATCTAGGTGTTTCCCTGGAAGTTCATGGGTTCATATAGTTTTGAGTTGAAATCAATTGTCACGACCCAACCCCGATGGCCCGTACTAGTGCCCGTTTTGGACACCCCCCTACAACCGCTGCTAAGTATATTACACCTGAAACTAAGAACATTGGAAGTTAATCCATCAAGCCAAGCAACCCCCCGTCATATATATATAAGAGGACCTGTCCTCATAAGGGTCTAACACTCAACCATAACAGCATACGCTAGCCTACAAGGTCGCCACTAGTCCAAGCCTAATACATACGTATGCCGACAAGGCGCCACTACACAACAATACACAATGATGTACGCACCGACCAGGCTGCCCTTGTAATAAGGCGGACATCCCAAACAAACCATGTCCAGACCATTACCAAACCATATATAACAACCCACATACTGTCCACTACCTCTAAGAGTACTTAAGTGAACTCGACGGACAGGCCCCGCCATAAAACCATAGACGGCAAAAGACTAACAACAGTTATGTACCAAAAACGACTGGGCTCCGGAACAGTGGAGCTCTCCCCATCGCAGAGTAATAATCCTAGGCATGAGATCCCCGAACTGTGCGTCTACACATGCGGGCATGAACGCAGCCCACCGAGGAAAGGGGGGTCAGTACGGACAATGTACTGAGTATGTAAAGACATAAGGTAAAGTTGAACATGATACCAATTGGCAAGTCAAACAAATACTCGCTACACAATATACCCTTTTAAGAGAAAATCAATGCATATATTTAACATTTATAAGGTGCCCCGCTTCCCTAGTAAGGGGCTCGGCAAATAATCATCATGTCATCTCCGTCATCATCATCATCATACCATCCTCATCACAACCCTCATAATATATAATATACTACCCCAGCTGCCCTCTAGTGAGGACTCGGTGACATATGCAAGAAACTCCGCACGACTTACCCTTCCCTGACTCCGTGAAATGATAAATGACTCTATGCACAGCAGAAATTATGAAGCAA
>JAKWJA010002225.1:0-82170 GCA_027704765.1 Solanum habrochaites
CAAATTCAAATCTCTTTCTTAGTAAATACATACTGTCACTAGATATCCGTATAGACTTGTTCACATTATCCTCATAATAGATAATGTCTCCATTGCTTCAATGCAAACACACTGCAAAAGCGCAAGGCCAATTCTACATCATTGGTCGTATATTTACTTTCATGCCTTTAATTGCCTTCGAAGCACTAAGCAATCAAATTCGTCTCTTTGCATAGCACTGCAGACCCAACCAAATATGGATGCATACCAATAAACAATGACGTTTTTATAAACCCTCTACTCTGCAATGTAAGAATGGTGCTGTAGTCGCACAGGTCTTGATTCTGAAAGCTTTCCCTCACATTCATCCGACCATACAATGAACATTCTTCTAGTCAGTTCTTCATTTTGGAGGCATATGAGAGAATCCTTGACAAATCGACGGTAGTACGGCTAACCCAACCAAGCTCCTTATTTCTGACACAATCTTAGTATGTCTTATTTACCCAATTTCTCACTGTTTCAATCTTAGAAAGGATACACCATTACTCACTCCTTATAACACCTACGTGCCCCAAGAAGGACACGAATCTAGTCCAAACTCACACTGGAGAATATGGCATACAGCTTTCTCCCTTATACTTCCAACCGATTCTCAAATGCTCCCGCATGTTCCTTCTTACTGTTTGAGTTATTTATATCATCATAATACGATCCACAAAGCGATCCATATGGCTTAAATATCCCTCATCAAGCTCATGAAAGATGCAGGGGCATCGTCAGCCCAAAATACATTATAAGAACTCATAATGGCCCATAACCTGGCCGAAAGGCAGTCTTGGGCATATCCTTAACCGTATTTAAAATTGAGCTAACCATCTCAAATTAATTTGCGAGAAGGTGCAAGCACCTTGTAATGAGCGAACACAATCATCAATGCCGGAAAGAGGGTATTGTTCTTAACAGTTACTTGTTCAAATTGGCCGGTAGGCATGCACATCCGAAACTCCCATCCTTCTTCTTCACAAATCACAAACCGGAGCACAACCCCAGGGGAGGCACTTATATAATGAAACCTTTACTTAACAACGGTCTTGAGTTGGGCCGTTAACTCCCTTAACTCTGGGCTGGAGGCCATTCTATAAGGAGGGATGGAAATTGGGCGAGTCCTGGCTCCCAGATCAATGCAAAAGTCATATCTCTATCCGGTGGCATACCATGAAGGTCTGCAGGAAACCATCCAGAAACCATGACTACCACGGAACCGACTCAATTAGGTACTTGGGTAGTATCACCCGGATGTGTGGCCAAGAAAAGAGCTAAGAACCACTTACCAACCATTCTCTTAGCACGGAAGAAAGGAGATTATTACGACCTTGAGTGGAAGTTGGTAGTAACCCTCCCACACTAACGGTTCTGTTCCCCCCCCCAAGGCTTGGCCCAACGTTATAGTTTTAGCATTACAATCTAAGATTTAAAAATTTGGAGAAAGCCAAGTCAATGACCCCGAATTACATCGAAATCACCATTTCAAGAAACCTACCTCTAGATGAGTATTGGCTCCCCCCCCAAAAGCACCAGACAACCAAGACCTATCTTACCTATTCAACTATCACAGACGTCACCCACGGAGTAACACACGAACAGCATGTCAGCAATTCATAATGTAAATTAATACCGTTAAGATAAATGAGGAAGATACATAGAAATTGTGGGCCAGGATCAAAATACAGTAAGCCTGGGAGCAATCACAACCAAAAGATTTACCTGTGATAACAGCATCGGATGTCTCGCTTGTCCGACCGCCCGGAAGCGTAACAGTGGGCCCATCACCTGTCTGCCCATTGCCCCTACCATTTTTGTTGTAGTAGCTCCAGTTTGCCCGTCACCACCCCACCCCGGCCGTTGTGGTGACCAACCATTATCTCGGCCACCCCTCGCCCCTCCATAATGACGGCCTCTTCCTTGACCACCTCTAACCTTCTTACTATTTGATGTCCTGTAACTCTGTTTTGGACAATACCTCTTGATGTGCCCATTCCCCACATCCTAACACTCCTCTAGATTCAAGCAAGGTCGCTGTGAGAATGACAAAGTCTGGGGATAACCTCCAAATTTAGAGAAGTTTGACGCGGTCTGCGGTGGACCCCCAACACCGTTTGCCATGAAGACTGAATATGTCCGGGCTTGGATAACCGCAGAACCCTGCCCAACTGTAACTAAAGAAACCATTAACTCACCCTCCCTTGCGAAACCTTTAGATGTCGATGCCATGGTGAAGTCATCTGGCTTTCAACTCCCTTCCCCCCATCTATCAGCTGAGTCTACCACTTCCTGAAAGGATTCGTGTAGCCGGCTACCCCTGCCAAGGCTGAAATCGCAAATCTGACCTCAGATCACCCCTTCAAAAAATGGCGAATCCGCTCTTGTGGACTGAACAAAGCTGGGTGTTACCTGGATAATACACGGAACTTAGACTCATACGACGCATCACCGACATCTTGCCTGCTCTAGGCTCAAGAACTCATCTCTCCTCCGATCCCTTAAGGTCCGGGATATACTTCTCCAAAAATAAGCTAGAGGAATGACTCCAAGTCATAGTGGTGCCTGTGTCGGGTTGACATACTCAACATTTGAACGTGACCCGCCACCCACATTTTGCATTTCCCTGAAACGATAGGTTACAAACTCAAAGCCAAATCGTTCCACTTGCCCTTTTATGTAGTAACCGTGCAAGCAACCAGAAAATTGTAGGCATCCTCAGATTCAGCACCCTTGAAGACTGGGAGTTTCCGTTCAATGAACTTACTTAAAGTTTCTGCTGATCACTTGTCCTTATGGGCCCTGTAGTCAACAAGGAAACGTTGCCTATTTCCAATGAGTCATTCATGGGGGAGGCCACATAGTCTGCATGTTTTGTACTTACTCCCTGAACTGAGGTGCTGTGCAGAAAACACTGGATGTGTCTAGCCCTTATCAGATACCCGCTAAGATAAGCAAGATCCTGATTAATCATCTCTGGGGTGGGTTGGGGTGGTAATTCCTCTTCTGCACTTTCTCACTTTTCCCCTTCCTCACCCTCTCTTCTACTGGTCCTCAGTCGTGGAGGAGTCACCGCCCTAGTATCAGATGGGACAGGTTCTTGTTCTCTTCCTCTAAGAGGAAGTCCCTCCCACACCTCTACCACGGCCCTCTTGCCACTGCTCCTCTTCGAGCTACAGCCAGTGGCTATCAAACTGCATCTTGTCTTTGCCGGTGCTGTGTTGCCGTCAGTTTGTTGCTCTAGTCTAACCATCTGCGAAATGGATGAATGATGGGCAGATCCAATTTTAATCAACCTAGTCCACTTGGGGGGATCCAATAATAGCATGAAAGAAAGAAGAATGGAATTTTCTCTAAAGTCCTATAGAGCCTCTCAAAGAAAGTAAATCGTCCCCTTAACCGTTCCTTACGACTCCTACTAGACTCGTTCTTTTGGTGATGAGACCAACGAACCTAATGCCTGTATACCAAGTTTGTCATGACCCAAAAGAGCCTCGAGTGGCAGCCCACACTTATCCTAACTACTATCCTGGGTCCGAACGTGACAACGCGATTCCTAACTACCCTGGTGCCGGAACGTGACACCGATCCATAACTATCCTGGTGCCCTCGGAACGTGACACCTGATCTATAAGTATCCTGGTGCCGGAACGTGATACCCAATCCAATATAACTATCCTGGTGTCGGAACGTGACACTCCGATCCTAACTATCCTGGTGTCGAACGTAACACTACCTCACTACTCCGATCCATATACTATCCTGTGCCGAACGTGAACACCAGATCCTCTAATCTCATTACTTTGGTTCATCAAAAGCCTTCTTTTTACCAAGGCATATCATTAACAAAGTACATTTTGGAATTAAGATTCAACAACCTCAATCAGCTAGTATCATCACATTAAATATAAACTCATCATGCACACACACAATTAAGCATATAGTAAGGGGTTTACAATACTACCAATACATACTCATTCGTATTAAACAAGTTTACTATGAAATATCATAAACCATAACCTACCTCCAGGCCCGAAGAATTCGTGATCAAGAAAGCTATTCCTCAAAGCTATTGTTCTTCCTCTCTCAGGTCATCGATCGATCTTCTTTCTCTCTTTGTTCTTCTATTGTCTTATTCAAACCCTTTTTCTTTTACCCTAATTAGCATATAATTAAGTATTAAAGATGAGTAAACTACCCACTACTTATGTCAGGTTATCTACGTTTAACCCCAAGGTAATTAAATTATTAACATTAACCACTAATTTTATAATTAAGAAGCAGAATCGTCCCAAAAAGCCCCTTAAAATATTAACAGAAATCCGACCAGTCCAGAGTCACGCAGCCTTTGACGGCCCGTCACACTAGACCGATCCGTCCCTGTCATGTCCGTCACAAAGCTCAGAGACTCGATGTCGTAAAAGGTCTGTGACTGCCGCGTCATGCCTGAGAGGGTCCGTCCTGCTCACCTCACCCCCGTCGCTCGACGTTAGAGAGTCGATCTCATTACCTAAATTTCTAAATTCATACGTGTTTTGGGAACGAGACCCGCCCCATCGACGGTCCGTCGTGCCCATGATGGTCCCGTCTGGATCCGTTGACCTTCATCATCCAGTTTTTTCAGAAATAAAATCTGCTTCCAAAACGACTAAACAGGTCGTGTACATTATATTTTTTTCTATATAAAAAAATTACAAATCTTACTTTAATTTTCTGGGTTTTAATAATTTTTACTCGTAATTAATTCGAAACTGTCTTTTTGCCAAACTTCAAACTTTTTTGGGTTCAGTCATTAATCTGTGAATGATCTAGTCATCATATAAATCATACAATCATAATAAAGTTCATCCTTGTACAATTTTGTATGGTTACACTCAGTCCAACCTTGGTTGTTAGTTCTAATTATTTCGGATGTTACCAATTTGTCATAAATTTCTCCTTTTATATCAGTATTAAGATCAATCACCAAAAAAGGAAAAAGAAATTGTCATAATTACTGAATGACTATGACTTATACTAAAGATTAAGATCCATTAAATAGGAGGAATAAAACTTAGAGGAAGGAAACAAACTTCATAAGAATCTTAATTAATGCATTTGAATTCGACTACCCTACACCGGAGAAACACCTACAAAAGATAATTGAAGGAAACCCCTCTATTTACAAACAACAATAGCTAGTGCGAACAAATACTTATTGCGCATTATCGGAACGTTCACAACTCTTTTGAAAAGTTACTACCCTTTGAAAATGTCTTAACCTTTAATAGAAATCACTATCTTTCATAACAGTCACAAACCTTAATAAAAATCAAAACATTTCATCAAAATTACAACTTTTGATGTAAAAGTTTCAACTCTGTGAAAGTCACAAGTTTTCATAAAAGTTAAATTTTTCATAAAAGTCACAACTTCTCATTGAGTCTTATCGGAACGGTCACAACACTTTGAAAAAAATTTACAGCTCTTCGGTAATGTCACAACCTTCAATAACACTCATAATTTTTCATGTCGCGACTCTTCATAAAAGTCACAACTTCTCATAAGACTTAAAATTTTTGATATAAAAGATTCAGCTCTTTATAAAACTCACAAGTTTTCATAAAAGTTAATGTTTCTCATAAAAGTCACAACTCCTTATTAAAGAGAAGACTAGTTTTGGAAATAAATAAATTAAAGGGAAATTCTTAGACTTGTTGAAATTTTGATGTTTTTGTACATTAACTTTCAGGTTCTAGGTTTTTTCTGTTGCATTTGTTTAATATATAGACTTTTGTTCTAGGTTCTTAGTATTTAAATTGTTTTCGTAACTTTAATATCTAAGTTTTGGTTTAAGTTTCTTGATTGGGTTGTAGTAGTGTTCTCCCACCGGAGGGTTAGTGTAGGTGTCAGTCACGACGATCTGGGTCGTGACATAAAATTTATCCAACAATTACAATAATTTATTGAAAAACTTAATGTAACAACTCGTAATTTGAAATAGCTAGGAATGAGCTATGAAATAAAATTTTGTCACATGGAAAAAATAGGAAAATCTGGAAACATCCTAAAGTTAGGAAAAGTTAGTTTTGGTCATTCGCAAACGACCATAACTCCTAGATCATGATGAGTTAGAGTTACTTCTTTACATGGTTTTAAATCCCTTGGAAATATATTTCCAACGCCGCCGAGTTCGTACGATTTCGATATCATATAAGGGAGATACGCCTTCCGAAAGTTGGGTTGTTGAAGTAGGGAAAGTCCAATTATGGATTTAAGTAAGGGCAAGAAAGTCTTCTACCCAATTATTTCCTAATTCATTTTATGGGTTTAATTGGGGTTTTTATAGGCCTTAATTATGTTTTAGAACAAATTTACGCTTGGGGCTTGGAAGAAAAGAGAAGAGAAGAAGAAGAAAGGAGAAAGATAAAGATTTAGCCATGAACGCCAATGGATTCTAGTGGAATTCGTTGTGGGTGATCCCTATTAATGTATGTGATATCTTTCATGTTGGATTAATTCATCTCCTCACTAATCATTTTTCAGTTTTGTAGATTTGACGATGTTCATATGATTTGAAGTGATGTTCTTGATAGATCTTGTCGAATCTCTTTTGGTTGAGTTGATTGAATACCCATTTATGCTGATTATACGTTGTTTTTGAGTTAGATATTTTGGGTATTGATAGTATTGATGATCCTAAGGGTTTGGGGATTGAACTATGGAGGCGTAGGCTTTAAGGGATTAGAAAAAGAATTGAAAAATTCGTCATACGCTCCTGTGCAAGAAAGGCGCATCGCGACTGCAATGCACCACTAAGTGGCTTTAGTTAATTTGGCCTGGCACGAAACGCCACCAGTGTTCCATAATCAAGCCTAAGTTGAATGAGGCTGGCGCGACGCTCCACCTATATTCCAAGATCGGTTTTTATCACCCACTTTTCGTAGTTTAGCCCTCGTAAGTTTTTCTAAGGTACATTAACACCTTCAAATGATTGTAACTTGTTCAAATGATTCCTAAAACGATATAAATCGTTAAATAACTCAAATAACAAACTTGAATCCATTATTCAATTTAACGAAAGTTAAGATCAAAGTTAAGGAAGTTAAGAGTCAAGTCTAAAGTTACGAAGTAAGTTAAAGCAAAGTTCCTAAAGGTTTTCAAGAGTCGTATTTAATCATTTTAACTTTATTTTAAGACTCATTTTCAAACAAATAAAAGAACAGTACAAGTTGACGTTGTTTGCTGGGGTGTCCCTTATCCGAAGGTGATACACGCATTCAAGTTGCTAGCCTTTCCGCGTCGGAGAGATTTCTTTCCAATTAACACTGATTTACATATCACTCCCTGCTCCTTCCTTTAGAGTATTGTTCGCAGGCGAGTATTGGCGCTTTCCCACAAAGCCTATCCTTGAGATGAGCCCCTTCCCTTCTCCTGCCACTTGCTGTGTGCGTCAGCTTTTAATTCCCTGCCCCCTCCGATCCCTCCGCGTCCTGGTTCATTTCTCCCCCACCAAGCAAGTAGAGAAAACAAAGAATTTCCACGGAGAAGCCTTTGAGCTAAGTTATTTTGGAAGCACTAATCTCAACCAACAAACCGGTATGTTTTTTTGCACGCCTCCCGCGCTCCCCATCTTTGTCGCGTCGATCTTGCGGCCCGCTCTGGGGGCGCCAGTTCCGCCTACTCCTGACACACCTGCCTGCCCACAACCTTCGGGCTAGTTCTCCCGCCCCCAGTCCGCTTCGCACCCTTTTCCTACTCCCTTTTCTCTTCCACTAGGCAATTCCTCGGTAAAAATCCCGCCTCTGAGAACTCATCTCTCTAATCCGAGATTCCCATTATGTAAATGCCCACTGCCACAGGTGTTTCCGACAACCAGGACGTACCCGCCATGTTTATCATTTGAATATTCTCTTGCTGTTAGACTGAGTTGATTCACTCCGGTTCTCATGTTAATCTGTCTAATAAGACCCCCACGCGCAAAGCCTTGCAGTTTTATGAGATTAACATGTTGCGCATAGTTAAATAAGCCTGAAATCACTACAGGACAATTGGTTCCCGCGCCAGGAAGATGTTTGCTTTTAAACTAGGTTAATAATTGAAAATGAGTTAGTTTTATCAGATTTTACAACAATGGCGCCACGGTAAGTGTACCTGGCCTATCTTCACATGAGAGACCTCCTTTTTCATACGATCTTTTTCCGTTTTTTTTCTCGCTTCATTCCCGGAATTCCGTGCTCGCTCCTGTTGTCCTTCGCGGTATTGATAGCCAGTTATATTGACAATGCCAGTTTAAATCCTGCATTGTCCTTCATGATGTGACGGCAACGTACACTATGGATCGAATCCTTGCAGCATAATCCATTGTATCGTCTTTCTCAACCTTCTTCTTACTATACCCATTTTCCGATCGAACGCCCGAAAAAAAAATCGTACGCCATGTAAGGAGTGATCAATCCCGGTGTTCGAGGGAGGATGCATGGGAGGAGGGACGTGGACGAGATATTAAAGGGCGGCGGGGGGGAAACTCCTTCAATTCCTCCAAGAAGTAACGAAGCCTACTTGTCTAATCCTGTCCCGGAAAGTGTGGTCCGTTTGTCTTTCCCGTTTTCCGCACGTTTTTCCGGCTCTTGCGGTCCTCCGGAATGGGAAGACTAACACGTTCCCACTACAGAGATCGGTCAAAAACCCCTCGAGGCAAACAAGAAATCCCATTGTTCAGAATCTAAAAGTTCTAAAGCTAGGGCGGACCTTCAGCTCTACGCGTAAAAAAGTTCGGGGCTATAGGGTTTACCTCGCAGACAGGGAAGCGCAGTAATCTCATGTACATCGGATTGAATATGAATTACTCAGAGGCTAGCCCGGAATTGTCTTCAGAGTCTCGAAGGGGAGCTACCAAAGAAAGGAAAAGCAAACATAAAACTAGAAGGAGAGTTGGAAAGGGGAGACTTTAAGGGGGAGCGGGAATAAGGGAGAGGTGGAAGACTATGTAAATAAAAGATGTGTGGAGGGGTGGAAAATTCAGCCGAACGGTATCGGTATCCCATGGTTAGTGTATTACCGTGTGAGACGCATGGCCGTACGCCCATTCGACGTTACCTGTACGAGAAGATGAGAAGTGGTAATTTGACTATTATTATCTTTAAAGTTTTTTTCTTGAGTTTTATAATCTTATGGTTTTAAGTCTTCCCACTGATTTCATTAATGGCCAGGACCAGGGTCCACTCCCAAGGACAAACAATAGTCATTGGATGTCGTTCACGCCAGGGGTGTAGGCTCGGGGTTTCACAAACTTGGTATCAGACACATGGTTGAAGAGTCTAAGGGACTCAATGAAGTCGTGTTTGTAGAGTGTTAGTCATCGGTGTGAAGGGAACCACATCTTTGATTAGGAGGCTACAACATTTAGGAATTTCTCACTTCTTTCATATTCTTTTTCATGCTTTTAGATTTATCTCTAAAAGTCTCTTTCTAATTTCTGCCTACTCGTGTTTCATATAACCATACCTCCACGAAGAGCAACAAGAGGTTGTCCAGCTAGGAGAAACATTGAACTTTAAGAATAAGAATTACCCAATACACCTGAAGAGCAACCTCAAGGGAAACTTATCGGTGCTGAGTTCTGTGAGGCCATTAGGATATTGAGTGAAGATGTTACTAACAAAGTTGGTCAACAAAGAGGAGCTCGACAAGAAGGGGCTGACACTTCAAGGATTTTGGAATTCTAGAGGATGAATCTCCTAAGCTTCATTGTATCATCACTAATGAGGAACCTGAGAACATCACTAAAGAACTAAAAAAGGTGTTTGAGGTGCTGCAAGCTGCTGAAACTGAGAGAGTTAAGCTACTTGCTTATCAACTCAAGGGCTTTGATATAACTTGGTTTTTTTTATTGGAAAGAAGGTAGAGATGAAGATGCATCACCTTCGATCTGGGCTCTTTTAGAAGAGGGCTTATTGGGTTGTTTCTTTCCCCCACAACTAAGAGAGTCCAAGGTACGTGAGTTCCTCACCTTCAAGCACGATTCACTATGTGTGCATTAGTATGGGTTAAAATTCACCCATCTATCTCGTTACGCTCTAAATATGGTTAAGGTCATGATGAGTAAGAGGAGTTTATTTGTCACCGAATTGGGTTACTCTTCAAGCAACGAGGACCGGGTTACAATGCTTATTGGAGACATGGACATATTGAGATTGATGATCTTTGTAAAGTAGGTAGAGGAGGAAAAAATAAGAGACAAAGAGGATTATAAAAAGAAGAAAGCCAAGACTGGAAATGAGTGTGGAAATAAAAAAGGTTGTTCGAATAGTCCACAGTTTCAGAAACAAAAAGGTTTGTACCATCATCTGCTAATACACCTACGCCCAAAGAAAGAGTTGAGCATCATGGCCAAAACTCTCGAGCTAAGCCTGCATATTCACAGGGTAGTGTGGCGCATAGAGGTATTAATCCTCCTTCTTGCACCAAGTGTGGTAGAAATCACAGTGGTGTTTGTCGTGAGGGCTACATGGGTTGATTCAAGTGTATTTTGACCGGGAATTTCATGAGGGATTGTCCAAAGAACAAGCAAAGCGGTAGTAATAGAAGAACAACTCAATCTTCATCTATTTCTCCACAAGACAGGACTGCACCTATGGGTGCTACTTCTAGTGTTGGTGGAGGAACAAACAACTTTTGGGATCTCAAGAATCGCCTAATTTAACATGATAATTTGCCAACATTTTAAAAGTAAATGATTTCCTAAGTCTTTGACTTTCTGTGTAATTGTCATGTTAGTCGAAGGCGAGTTATCTTTTGTACTAAATATTTTCCATGACACTGATAGTTTCTTAGAACTGGTGAACCATTCAATGGTCCTAACCCTAGTTGGAGAATGCATTCAGCAAAAAGGGTCTATCTGAATGTTTCCCTATTTCTATCAACACAAGAATACCATGGCTGATTTAGTTGAGTTCGACATGATAGACTTTTATTTCATTCTATGTATGGACTAGATTCATTCCCTCTATGCCTTTGTTGATTGTAGAACTCTAGTACTCAACGTTTACTTTCCAAATGAGCCAGTCTTATAGTTGAAAAGTATTTCGGCAGTACCTAAGGGTTGATTCATTTTGTATTTTAAGGCGAGGAAGTTAGTTTCTAAGGTGTGTGTCTATAAATTAGTCTGAGTTAAGTACTCTAGTGTTGAGATAGCTCAAATTCAATTAGTTTCAGTAGTGAAAGAGTTTCCAGAAGTCTTCCCAGATGATCTTCTCGGAGTCATCCTGAGATAGATAGACTTCAGTATAGATATTTTTCAATATACTCATCCAATATCTATTCCACCATATAGAGTGGCACCAAAAGAATTAAAAAAGTTGAAAGATTCATTGAAAGATCTATTAGATAAGGGTTTTATTCGACCAAGTGTGTCAACTTTAGGCGCTCAGGTCTTCTCTGTGAGAAAGAAGGATGGTTCCCTTAGGATGTGTATAAACTACTGCCTATTGAATAAGGTTACATCAGAATAAGTTCCTCCTCATTCCTTCAAAGGTATAGATGTCTTTTCGACCAGGTTCCCACAAGGGTGCTTTCCTTGTCTTCTCAAATTTAATATTATAAAATTCCAAGCTAAAACCGTCTGTTAAAAGTTAGGGAATGTGATATGCAAAAGACAACTTTAGAACCAAATATGGACATTATGAGCTTTTGGTCATATCATTTGGTTTGACCAATACGCCTCCAACATTGATGGATCTAATGAATAGAATGTTCAAACCTTATTTATATCTGTTTGTTATCGTCTTCATTGATGACATAATAATCTATTCAATGAATGAAAAATACCATGCTAGTAACCTCAGGATAATTCTTTAGACTTGAAAGATAACGAGTTAAAACACCAAGTTCTCCAACTGTGAGTTTTGGCTCCAGTATGTTGCATTCTTGCGCCACATCAATTCTTGTGATGGGATTAGAGTTGATACCGAAAGATACAAGCAGTTCAAAGTTATCATAGACCACCATCTCCAAAAGATGTAAGGATTTTTTTGGGTTTGGGTGGATACTATAGATTATTGGTTAAGGGGTTTTTATTATCTCGTCTCCTTTGAACAAGCTGACTTGTGTATCGCATCTCCTTTGACCAAGTTGACTCAGAAAACAGTTAAGTTTCAATAGTCTAAAACTTGTGAGAAAAGCTTTTAGAAGTTGAAAAACAGGTTTACTACTGCTATAGTTTTGACCTTACAATAGGGTACTCACAATTTTGTAGTGTACTGTGATGCATCAAGAGTTCATTTGGGCTGTGTCTTAATGAAGAATGGCAAGTTATAGCTTATGCCTTAAAACAGTTTAAGGTTCATGAGAAGAATTATCTTACCCATGACTTAGAGTTGGCTGCTATTATTTTCACATTGAAATTATGGCACCACTACTTGAATGGTGTTCATGTTAACGTATTCACTACCATAAAAGATTATAATATGTCTTCACCAAGAAAGAGCTCAATATCAGACACAACAAATGGTTAGAACAACTAAGGATTACGACATGAGTATTCTTTACCACCTAGGTAAGGCTAATGTGGTGGCTAATGCATTAAGCAGGTAATCCATGGGGAGTACTACCCATGTTGAAGAAGAAAAGATGGAGTTAGCCAAAGATGTGCATAGACATGCATGCCAGAGAGTTAGACTTATCATTCCCACAGAAGGAGGAATAGTGGTGATCAATGGGTCTGAGTTATTACTAGTGTCAACAGTGAAAGAAAATCAAGACCAAGACCCCATTTTCTGGACTTGAAGGCAAATGTTCAAAAGCAAAGAGTTTTGGCTTTTGAACAAGGGAGAGATGTTGTTCTGAAGTATAAAGGTAGGTTGTATGTAGGTAGGATGGATAAAATCCAAGAGAGGATCATGGAAAAAGCATATAGCTCAAGATATTCCATTAATTTTGTTTTCACAAAGATAATGTAACACTCCGAAAGTCTAAAACGTAATGTAGAGACTCACGTCAGTTTGTAAGGGTTAGAACACTTCTTGAAGGTCAATAATAGGGTATAAAATTAATTTAGGAAGTTTTAGATTCAAGACGTCAAGGAACGTCCATGATATCCGGAGACTAGTAAGAAAGGTGCTAGCGTGCCTTAGCCTTATTGACGAGGTTTTAGCAGTCGAAATTTGATGAAATTTGGTGGTAAGGTGAGTAGAACATATTAGAGTAGTTTTAAGTTAGAAACATTTGGTTACGACTCCCAAAGGACTTCCCAACGGATCCTTGAGGAGGACCCTTCCAAACTGGCTAAAATCTATCTTGAGAAATTACGCATCGACGGTTGCTCGCTACAAGACGTGGGCCAATCGACAGGGTGTCAATTCCCTTCTTTGATGGTCCCTTAACTACTTTTCCAAAAGTACATTTTGGAAACTCTCTCACCAAAACTTATTTGATGTTCCATTAACAATTTTTTCAAAAGTACATTTTGGAAACTCTCTCACCAAAACAATGGTTGTGTAGGACGGTTGGTCCAAGGCAGAGTCGACTGGCCTAATGGCCCGTAGGTCGGGGTGTCGTAGGTTAGGTCCGAGTTTCACTGTTTTATTCTAAGTTGTTTCATTATATAATTAGTTGGTTAGTTTGTTAATTAGGGATTAGGGAGTGGTTAATTATGTTACTTAAGTCACTATATAGGCTACCCTAAACCTTATCCTCACATAACACCTTTCAATTCCCAAACCCATATTGCTCTTCCTTCTCTCTACTTCACCTCTTCCCAAAGAAGAACTTCATTGAAGTGCTAGGTCAACGTCATTAGGTTAGAAAGAAGGGTCATTTAATCCATCAAATCTTCAACATTTAACAAGTTATGGGATCCATTCCGCTTTGGGATTCCTTTCGCAAAAGGGTTCCTTCAAAATTGGTTTTTTTCAAAGAGGATTCATATGGTTTCTTCCTAAACGAATTTGATCTTCTAAATTGTATTGTTTTAACGTTTATTTTTAATATCTATTATATTATGTTGTATTATTGTTTCAACTACATTAGTTTCTTGATGAATTTCCTAGTTTTTGTGAATAGATCATTGATTGACCCAAATCTCCTAATCCTAGGTTATGACTCATGTTGAGTTGGTTAATATAATTGATACATTGAGTTATTTCTTTGATCATTGGCTAATAAATTATGTTCTTACACGCTATTGATGTATGAAATTGGCTTTATGGAGGGTAGACAATGCAATGATTTGCTTTTTTGAAGGAGATATGGTAGATTTTGTATCTTTGTTTAAACTTTTACGTCAGTTATGATGGCTTTTACTTGACGATTGAAAGTTCAATTGAGCATGCCTTGTTATTTGTATTGTATTCAGGTGTTGGTCTTCATCTTTTAGTGACCTTTTGCTTACTTGACTGTGTGATATTATGTTTACGATGACATCATATAATGTGGTTCTACTTGCCTCATTAACCTTATTATGATATTATATACATGCTTGGTGATACTCATACTATAAGGGTTGTGTTGACAGGACATCTTATGAAATTCTAAAGATATAATGATATGAATATCCAAGGTGTTAGTCTCATATGGCCTATACTAAGTTATGATAATTAAAAAACGCTTAAAGACATTTTAAAAATGGGACACTAGCTTAGCACCGAGAAAACTAGTAGTGAGGAGTGTCCCTTATCAAGATGGGAAGGTAGGTTCACTATGTTACACATGAGATAGGAGACTATAATGCAATGTGCATAAGTAGGGTCCCAAGTACATATCCTAGTTCTTGAACTATGTTGCCTTCATAGGAATATTAGGTAGTGGATCCACCTAGAATGCTATTTCAAGTTTTCCTACTACCTTGGTAAGTAGTCCACCATCTTTCGATGTAGGGTTTCATGATACCGATTTCTATATTCAACTCATGTGATCTACGTCGGTTAAGGCAAGTGTTCCCGAAATTGAAATAAAGTAATAATGTGAACACTATCTAGGGTTACCTATTGAGTGTCACTTATTCTAGGTAGGGGCATGGGACTCTACTCACACATTGAACTAGTTGACCTTGAGGGAAGTCTTTGGAGATTGTTTTTATGTTTTATAAATTAAATGATATGAATATGTTTACTTTACATGTCAATGACCTTATACTATGTTTGTTTCATCAACTATTATTGGTCTATATTTCTAGATATGATGGTGATTCCTATTAATGTTAGGTTATATCATGTTAGACACTGCTTATGGTCTTTTGTTGGGTTTAGGTCGTTGAGTAATGTTATGGGGCTTTACTTGGTCATTGTACTTGTGGACTTTATTTTGGGTTTTGGATTAATGGTCTTGTACGTATGATAATGTTATGAACTCTTTTTCATGCTTGGTTGTGATATCTTGATGTTGGAGTTGGGTTGGTTATGTATTCTATTATGCTATTACTGATGTTGACTTGCTTATGCTTGAGTATGTTGCTCTTGTATTGAGTAATCTTGTATCATATGGAATATATGATTATTGTCTTATATGTTCTCTCGTGTTTTGCTCTGCTTTGGGGCATAAGGCTTTTCAATTACCACTAGGCGGGTTTTATCAACTTCCCTTTTAGCAGCTTTATATGTTTGGGTGTGGCATATGTTTCCTTACTTACTATAGTGATGTGCTAACCCCTATTTATCCCTTTTTCCAAACATTTTAGATTCTAGTCATTGAAGGGTTCGTGATATTTTGCAACGAATGCTTGGATCATTTCTTCAAGTGTGGGTATGTCCTCAAGTTCCAAAGATGAGGACTTTCTCTAAATCTAACTATGTTACATTGTTACAGTCTAAAGACATTTATTTTACTCTTGTTATTTCAAGATATTGTTGTAATCCCTAAGTGGAATTTATAAATTTGTGTAAGGGCTATGCCCAAATTATTCTATTTCATTTAGATGGTTTAGTGAGAGACATCCCAATTAAGATGGAGAGTCAAAGATTAAGACTTTGAGGTTCCTCCCATTATGTTTGTCCCCGTAGTGAGGGAATTTCCGTGTAGGTCTTTCCGAATGATCTTCTCATAATTCCTCCGGAATGGGAAATTTACTTTGGTATTGACTTGCTACCGGATACAAATACCATTTCAATTCCTCTATATCGAATGGCTTCAGCTGAATTGAAAGATTTGAAGGCTGAACTCAAGGATTTACTAGTCAAAGGCTTCATTCAACCTAGTATTTCTCGATGGGGTGCTCCGGTACTTTTTGTAAAGAAAAAGGATGATTCGCTTATATGTGTATCATTAACCGTCAACCAATAAATTCTAAATAATATCAATTATCTATCCCTTGAATTGATTACTTAATTTGATCAACTCTAAGGCGCGAGTTAGTTTTCCAAGCGTCACTTGAGGTCGGGATATCACAAATTTAAGGTGAGAAATAAAGATATTCCCAACATGGACTTTTGAACAAGACATGGTAATTATGAATTTAGGGTGATTTCTGCTGTGTTGACTAATGCTTGACGACATTTATGGACCTAATGAATAGGGTTTTTCAAAACTATATACATTCATTTGTCATTGTCTTCACTAACTATATCTTTGTGTATTTGAAAAATGAGGGTGATCATATTAGGCATTTTAGAGTGGTGTTACAAGTCTTGAAGGAAGGCCAACTATTTTCCAAGTATAGAAGGTGTGAGTTTTGGTTAAGGTCGGTGGATTTTCTTGGTCATATCATATCTAGTGACGGTGTAAAGGTTGATCCAAAGAAACCGAGATGGTTAGAAATTGTCCTAGACCATTTGCTCAAACCAATATAAAAGATTTCTTTTGTCATACGGGTACTCATAGGATGTTTGGGTAGATTTTGTCATTTTTTCATCTTTTTGACACTTTGACCCAAAGAAATGTGAAGTTTGACTGGTCCGGGGGGCATGGAGAAAGAGGGATGATAGTGAGTATGGGGGGTAGACGGAGATAAAAAGAAAGATAAGAGATAAAGGGAAGGAAGGAGGGTAGAGGTGATGATGGGTAGCGGTTTATGAAAAGACCCGATGTAAAAGGATAGGTGGACTAGAAGAAAGTAAAGGAAGAAGAGGGCAAGAGGGAGGAGACGTAAAGATAGGCAGAAATGGAACGTGAAACAGGAGATATAAACGCTGAGGAAACCGGTGCAGAGATTAGCCGGTAGGGAAGGGTTAAGCGACGAACAACGTGGGGGAGCTTCTTTTTCCCATCCCCTTAAATGATGGGGGACCCCTTCTTTCTTGCTCTTCTTCTTCCAGGGCCACCCGCCGGCCCCCACAACATCCTTTTTCCCTTCACTTCCTCTCTAATCAGCAAGGGTTTTGTCATATATTTCGATGCATATCGAGTGGGATAAAGGTTCATCCTTATGCAACATGGGAAGGTTATTGAATATGCTTCTAGGAAACATAGGTTACATGACAAGAACTACCCAACTCATTATCTCAAGTAAGCGTTCATATTGATGTGTATACCGACAACAAGATTAATCAGTATGTATTTACTTAAATAAAGTTAAATCTCCTACAACAGAGGTGGATGGAATAGTTGAAATATTAAGACATGAGTGTTCTCTAATACCCCGGTAAGGCCTACATTATTTCGGATGCTTTGAGTCGTATCAGTATAGGTAGTTAGTATCATGCTGAAGAGGGAAAGAAAGACCTAGTGAAGGACGTGCATAGGTTGGCTCATTTGTGTGTTAGATTGGAAGATTCTCCAAATAGTGGTTTTATGGTCCATAAGAAATCCTAGTTGTCTTTGGTTGTTGAGGTGAAGATTAAGAAACACCTTGATCCATCATTGATGGAGTTAATGGAATCGGTTCTTGCCATGCTCAATGAATCATTCTCCTTGGAGGGGGTTGGTGTTTTGAGGTACCAAGAGAGGTTGTGTGTGCCCAATGTCTTATTTAGGGAAGAGGATCCTAGACGAAGCCCATGGTTCTCTTTATTTGATTCATTCGGTTTCTACAAATATCTACCATGACCTTAGAGAAGAATTTTTGTGGGATGGCTTGAAAAGAGACATAGCGGAATTTGTTGGAAAAAAAAGACATTATTCAGGTTAGTGTTTGTAAAAAGAGTTAAGATTTATTGTTATTGAGACGAATGCCTTAAATATATATTGAATGTTTTTAAATTTAATTAATCAATCTCTTTGAACCTGTGTTGCACATGTGTCCCATTTACTTTTTGTTAGAGCCATTTGAATGATTAATATTTTGCGAATATATGCATGTAATGGTTAATTAAAAAATGATGACTCACTTGATTCGTCCCTTTTATATAAAAAGAGCAGTATATATAACAATCATTCAGAGATATAAAAGTATAGTTTAACCATCCAAATCCAAATTGTAGTCTATCTTAGATTGTTACACCGACATACTATCCTAATTAAGTTCACGAGAAAAACAATGAAGATTTATCATAAGAACGAAACTCAAAAATATATAACATGAAATGAAGATATAACTAAACTCTGACTCATTCTTCCATAGATATATAGTACGCCCATCTATTATCCATTAACACTTACAAATATTTTAGTATCTTTTTGTGCCATCATACTGTTTCTTTTATAATAATAGGGAAGATTTATAAAATTACCATTTCAAGAGAAAATTTAGAATGAATTCTTAAATATTTGTACCAAATACACTGTGGTCTTGGAAATATCTTCTTCAGCACAATAAAAATAAATACAACAATTATCCTGTCAAGTCACTATCATCAACCTGTTGTAATTATTCCAAACAACTGGAATATATTCAAATATATTGGTACCACTTCCTTGTTTTTATGCCTTGAAACAATATTGATAAATTCTTATTCAATAATATCAAATCTGTGAATGTCTACTTTCTTGTTATTTTAAGTGTTCTTGATATGTCTCTCTTAAATATACATATATTTAGATAAAATTTGAAGATGAGGCAATTAAGGTTAAGTGAAAAGGCTATAAAAATGGTTGAAAGGTCAAAAAGTAATCTTTTTATTTACCCTAAGAATTGTAATTGAATGTTTGTTCATTCATTAAGTTATAGGAATGTACAATTTTTTTATAAACATGTTTATCAAAATAGTGTTGTAGTCATGAATAAAATGCTCTTTCACAATCTTTTTTATAATCAAACTTTATGTTTCGAATCTTTCCACTCCAGATTCATATACCAATAAAATTATATCTGTAAGGTATATTTTAGGAGTACGCAATATAGGTTTTTCAATAATTATTCATCACGTGAGCCTTAGTAATTTTCTAGGTTTGCCTCTTGGTTGTAGGGAATATATATTAGAACGTCTCATTCAATCTTTGTTATTGATTATCCTACAATGTTTTGTGGGCATACATTTTAGCCAGTTTGTTAGTTACTAATTGAGCACAAATTGTTGTAACAAAAAATTAATTACATAATCGACAAATAATTAATGTCTTCCTTGGTGTTGTTCATATCATCTTGTATTCCCCCTAGCCTATGAATACAAAAAATTAAACTTTCATGAGCATCCTATTGTGAGTTATATTTTCTCTTATTTCATTAATTCCAAACTTGGTATGTATAGTTATCCTGTCTTTTACATCTGATTTTTAAGTAACATCTGAAATTTAATAGCTCGTCAAAATATGTTTCACCACCATGTTGGAAGTTGTCCATTTTGCTGGTGGTTCATTGAACATGGAATAGTAGGATGTCCATGTTTGTTTCCTTTTATGTTGGTTATCTATTTTTTTACTAAATTTTATTAATGGATATTATGAGTACTTAAAGGATTGAAAGTTTATGGAAGTGTTAGTAAATTTTTTGAGGTAGGTTATTTCTAAACATGACAACTTTTCTGGTTAAATTATTTGTCATCATTATTGGATATCTCATAGTTTACTCCCTTTAGTATATGCTTTTTCTCACTGTTTTGTTGTGTCCTTAGAAATGTATTGATTACTTATCGTTTGTTTATCTATGATCTAACTTGGACAAAAAAAATTTCCTTCTACTTACCTTCTCATTTGGGTCTTCTTAAATTTTCTGGTTTGAGTTATGATTATATTCGACAAACTTAATTTGAAGCATATGAAACAAAATCTACTCTTAATCGCCTGTTTAGTTTTTTTAAGGTCTGGTAAATTTACCTATATTTTTATGTATATTTTTGGCAGAAAAAAAGACAGATGAACTTGGGTGCAAATGTGAGGTTGGCGTTTTTTATAAGTCCCCTGGGTCCATCACCCATCTACTCCCTCACCATCTATGGATATCTGCTTGGCAATGCACATCTTGGTGGACTTACTCAGATCTCTATCCCGCTGAAAATGTACATTATTGACCACGTCCAACCTATAGTAATACTCAAGGGTGAGGGGGACCCTCCGACATCAGTGGCCTCACCGTATAGGAAGTGGCGAACTGTAGAAGAACAAATATCCACCCGATAGCTTCGAACTCGGACATCTGTGAGTGGCATTTTTGGTGGGGTTAGCCCACATTTCCGATAAACCTTGGAGAGTCTCTACGTCACATACGTAGAACTGTCGAACCATATCTTCACTGAAAGTTCCCACACTCCTATCCATCAAGTCGAGCTCGTGGCAGGTGAATAAGTCATGTATCGCAAGGACTATGTGTAGGCTACCTGTTAGATCCTGTCGCTCAACTGTCAAAGTCCAGTCAATCCCCCCTTTTCGTTTTCATCACTGGCCGCTGTAGATAATGGTTATTGTCTATCTACGCACCACTGGTTGGGCTGATAAGTAACTGGTGCAGGGATCTCAAACTAGGGTACCAGAACAGGCACTAAACTCTGGGCCTCAACATACGAGGCATTGCGGGAAGGCCCGGTTAGGAGTGTGGCTTCCCGGTATCTAGAAACGGAGGCAGTGGTCTCATTCGACCCTGTAGAGTAGGACGACTCAGAACTGGGGGCTTCTTCAAAGACAGACACTCCCTCAAAACCCGAGGAAGACCTAGATGGTATGCCGGTCAGTGTGCAATCCTCATCTTACTGGGAGGCAGTGACTACTCAGGGCACCACCTTCTTTGGGGGTGCCCCGAGTTTTCCTAGCAGCTGGTGTCGGGGTTAGGGTGCCTAGGGGCAAATATTATTTGTCCATCTCACATCAGATGAGACAATCAGGCGCCGTGATGGTGCCGCGGACTTGGACCATCCCCTGGAATAGACTATATATGATTTGGCGACCATTAGTACCTAAAAGAGAGGTGTTAGTTTCATTGTAATCAAACTACACAAACAATAGAAGCAAAACATAATCTGGAAACATAGGACATATGTTAGTGCATAACTGCAGACACAAAAGACGCGCACCATTGATGACCCATCGAGGAGATGATGGTTCGACGATGGTGTACTTCGATGGACACTTAATAAATTTCTGAAGTCATCATTCCTAAGAAATTTTAGTTAGAAATGACGTATGTGCATAATGGTTGGTCGATCAATCGACGGACCATAGTCCACTTCCGTCATTCAACAGTTAGCATTTTTCAAGGTGAACCATCGATGGACCCCATCGACGAACCCCATCGACGGTCCATTGATCAACTAATAATGCATAGACGGGGTCTCATTCTGTTGGTCAGAGACATTATTTGGGGCTTGGTTTTTACCGTGCAAATGTACACTTTCAAGAACAAACTAGTACACCAACAAGCAATATCAAGTAAAATAATGATTCGTCATTCCTATGGCTTCGATTTGCCAATTTCAATGATGAATTCTAAGAGATTATCAAGCCCTATGTCGGAAAAATAACAAGCAACTAGAATATACAAAGATTCCATACCAACCCATTCACTTTCTATCATTCTAAGGGATATGGAACCTAATTTTAACAAGTTTAACATTCAATTATGTGGCTATGTCAATACCCACATACAACGAAGTTTATTCCACAAGAAAGTGAACGAGAATTCATTGACCAAACGAACATAAAATACCTGAGAGTTATAGTGGAATGAAGTGAATAGGTGATCTTGCAACACCAACCTACGTGTCTGTCTTCAAACACTGACTAAAGAAACAAGGGAAATGGAGGAGAATTAGGGGACTACAATTTTGGGATTTCTGAGAATTTGGGAGAGTAGAAGATTGGGAGAAAATAGAAGTGGGCGTTAACTTGAGTTAATGAGGGATTGAATAAGGGAATAAGGGGAGGGAAACAGTCGGGTGGATAATTTTAAAAGGTGTGGTTAGGTAACTGAAAGGATTATTTTGTATATAGCCGGTCGGGTCAGGTCAGGTAACTTGTTTTAGTGAAATGACAGTACCCTGTCAATGGTCCGTAGGTGAATCGACGGTCCATCGATGGGTCAATCCATTGTGCCCTAACTTAGACAAAATTGTAAAACTTACCAGGGATCTATGAGACCCATCGATGGTCAATCGGTGAAACGACGTCCCGTCAAATTGGTCCGTAGATCTGTGCGCCAGACCAATTTCTATAGAACTTTTGTGGTTTGATCCATTCATATTTAAAACCCATCAAGCCATTATTTTTCTGTTTTCTGGAAACTTTTAAGAGATGTACCATAAACTATTCTCTAGCCAATAGACTAAAACTATAATAGAAAAGTACACATGACATTGATTAAATCAAAGCGAAACAAAATAATGCAACTATTCCTACAAAGTAAAAAAACCTAATGTTTGGTTAAGGATACACATTGGTTTCCTCCCAAGAAGCGCTTGATTTAATGTCGCGGCACGACGCAAGACCCTTGATTACTCAAACTTCATCAAGTAATATGCCTCAACAACTTCATGGGCACACTCGCATGCGCGAGGTAGATCTTAATTCTCTGCCCGTTGACCGTGAACCTTGCACCCTTCTTGATTTCAAACTCAACAGCTAAATGTGGGAACAATTTAGTGATAAAAAAATGACTAGTCCATTTGGACTTGAGTTTGCCCGAAACAAGCGCAACCTAGAGTTAAACAAAAGTACTAAATCCCTAACTACAAATTCATGCTTCTCAATCATTTGGTCATGGTACTTCCACATCTTGTCTTCGTAGAGGGATAAACTTTCATATGCTTTTAGGCGAAACTCATCAAGCTCATTCAACCCATTAAGTCTGCTCTACTTCTTCATTCAAATCCATCTTCAATTTCTTCATCGCCCACATGGTCTTGTGCTCTAACTCCACAGACAAGTGACGAGCCTTCGTATGCACAAGTTTGTATTAGACATACCTATGAGATTCTTTTATGTTGTACGGTAAGCCCAAAGAGCATCATAAAGACTCCTTGACCAATCCATTTTATTAGCATTTACCATTTTCGACAGGATCTGCTTGATTTCTCTGTTGGACACCTAAACTAGACCATTAGTTTGCGGATGGTATGGAGTGTCTAAATTGTGGCAAACCCCATATTTCTAAAATAAACATTTAAACAAGTTGAAAAAGTGGGATCCCCTATCACTAATAATTGCCCTAGGTGTGTCAATTATAGATGTTCTTTATGAAGAACGCGGTGACACACTTCTCTTTATTGTTGGAAAGTGTTATGGCTTCCACCCATTTTGACAAATAATCTACTGCCACAAGAATATATTGCATCCCATGAGAACTCACAAACGGGCCATTAAAATCAATACCCCATACATCAAATAACTCGATCGCTAGAATGGGATTTAAAGGGAGCCCTTGAGTTCTTGAAATACCTGTTTTTGTTTAGAACCTATCGCATGCTTTGGTAAACTCATGATAATCTTGGTGGATGGTTGTAAAAGGACAAGTTTGATGGAACTATATTACTAGCCAGATAATTCGTTAAATTGGCGAACCATGGAATCAATTCATGAGAAGCGGCCAATATATTCTCACAGGGAAGGTATCATCAATTTCAGCCTTTCACCCAACTATCGCATAGCTTCATCCTTTAATCTGGACAACTGATAGACAACTTAATTATCAAACTTTTTCTATCTTTCACCTCATAATCAAAATCCTGCATTATTAGCACCTATCTAATCAACTTTGGGTTCAAATCCTTGTTTGCCATCAAAGTTCTCAAAGAAGAGTGGTAAGTATGCACTATGACTCTTGTGCCAAGTAAATAGGAGCAAAATTTTTCAAAAGCGAATACCATATCAAGGAGCTCTTTTTCAGTCACAATGTAGTTCTTTTCTGCTTCATTTAGGTCCTTACTACCATAATAAATGAGATGAAGGATTTTATCCCTTATTTGTCCCAAGATCAACCTCACTAGCATCACACAACACCTCCAATGGCTTACTCGAATCCGAGGAAATAATTATGGGTGCCGAAACCAACTTCTCCTTCAACTGTCCAAATGTCTTCAGATAGGATTCATCAAAATAAAATTTACATTCATTATAATGTAACCTATACATAGGATGTGCATTTTTTAAAAAATCCTTAATAAACATCCGTTAAAAGCTCGTATGCGCAAGAAAACTTCTCACACCTTTATAGAGATGGGTGGAGGAAGTCTCTCTATAACGTCAAGTTTGGCTCATCAACATCTATCCCCTTCTCTAAGATGCGATGTCCCAATATAATAATTTTACCAAGAACACATAGTGCTTTAGAAAAGTGTAACAACCCGATGGTACATGGAATAGTAAAAGTGCCCAAGTGTCAAGCCTAGGTACCATAGCACATGATCATTTAAAATGAATATGTGATTAAGTAGTTCCTAAGAACAAAGTGAGGATCCTTGGGACAATAAGTGCGCAAAAACACATGTGCAAGCACATGTGCTACCGGGCAAGACCAAATGACCAGGCCCAACCGAATTTCGTTAGGGCAGTTAAATGGCAAATGCGCATCGGGTAAAGCCACATGGGGTCGAGCTTCCTAACAAATTCAAGCCTATAACTAACTTACCTAACTATCTAACTAACCTAGTAATAACTAAATAAACTAACTAGCGTGCCCAAAATCCTAAGACCTAACCGGGCTACACTAGCCGAGTAATTAACTAAACAAATATCATAGTACCTAACATAAAATGGTCAAAAGGGGTTGGTTATGGTCCTAGTGACTTAGGGATACTTTAGTAATTACCCTAGGTCACTTAATTAATTAAATTATCAACTTAATTAAGTAATTTAAATCCAAGGTTAAACATGAACCCTTAGAAATTTTTTTGAATTTGGCTAAATCAAATGCTCTCTTATTTTTAGTCAATTTAGGAGGGCATTTTGGTCATTAGCTAATTTATTTATGTGATAAAGTTAATTAGCCTAAGTTGAATTATTAAATATTAAGTTCCTATGACTTAGACTCACATTTGATTAGGTATGAAACTCTGGACTGAAAAAGAGTGAACAAACGTAAGAAAACAGAAAAACGCTCTCGGTTCTCCTCACACGATTTCAAAGAAAATTCTTCAAGATTTTTGTGCAAAGTATAGGGTCAGCTTTGTAGATTCAATTCCATGGTAAGTTATGGGTTTTTTCTCTTGGATTCCTTTTCCCCGGAGGCTTTTCTAACGTTTTAAATTTAAGAAAAATAGAAAGTAGTGTTCCCTATGAAATTTTCCAATATTCATCTCCATAGTTCTCCCTATTTAAGATTCTAGTTGTATGTATAATGCAAATCTCGAGCATGTTATTGGTATGTGGTGCTAACTGCTCATTATGTGTAGGTTTCTATATTTTGATAATGTCGAATGAGATCAATAGGTTAGATATGCATGGTTAAAATACCATTTACATGAGATAAGGAATATTGTAATGCCTGACTATGTTCGACAATATGAAATTGTTATAAGTCGTTTATGAAATTAAGTTTACTTTTGAAAGGAATGGAGGTTTCTATTACTTTGTGTGTTTATTTAGGTATGTTTGAAAGTGTTTTGAATTCAGTGTTTCCAAGAAGAAATAACAATGAGAATCAAATCTAGTTAATGAATCTTCAATGCTAAATTCAGTGTTTACCAGTTGTCTTTCTTAAAATGATGAGATTAATATAGTATATACATGAAGTTAATTTACTTGGCTAGTCATAATATCGTGAAAAGTGTTTAGTTAAAGTTTGGTGTATGCCAATAAATTTGCCAGTAGTATTATTTCAAAAATATGTAGTAGAATTGGCCAATGACTAAGTCATACCAATGTTATACGGCTAATATAAATTATGATGTCTCTTGTAAGGAGAAAAACATGTTAAAGATTGACTTGACAAGATGTAACTCAATGAACTCATTTCCTAGGCTATGCCAATGATTGGGACAAGTAGCAACATATCCTATCTAAATGAACTCGTGAACATAATTGCACATTGAATAAGTCCTTATAACTTTCATAAATAATGGTACAAGACTACAAAACGACATTTAACAAGATAAGGTGAGTAATGTAATAACTAAAAGCTTATGAGTTATTAAATTGACCTATAATTGGGTGTTAAAGGATGCTAGGCAAGTCTCACTAGCACCTAATCAATTATGTCAAAGATACTCACATAAGAGAATGTTAGAAGTAGTGAGACAAGTCTTATTCACACCGTAACGATAATATAGGATTTCAGTTCACATTGATTAAGTATAGAAAAGGGATGGCAAGAATTCCATTGAGCAAAGCATACCTCATACTAGAAGCAAGCTTCCATAGTGTATGAGTCAACTCTAATAGTTGTAAAGTAGCTAATCATGTATAGACTAGTAATGAACTTGTACAAGCATATGTAAGCCTCGTGAGATGAGACTACCACCATGGTGGATAAGTGTCTAAAAAATTTTCCTAGTCTTTCAACTATGTTGCAAACAAAGGTTACTATCTAGTGGATCCACCTAAGAAAGATAGGATGTATTCGGTTTTACTTTCCCGGTGAACAACCTCTTTTCAATGTGGGAAAGACACTTGATTTTATGTTAGCTCACATGATCTATGTCGGTTAAATTCTAAAGATTTCTTTAAGAAAGAAAGAAAGAAAGAGAGAAATAACTAGGAAGATGAGGGGTGTTCAGATAGGATTACCAAAGGGTGAGGTTAGACTAAGTAATGATATAAGTCATTCTTAGTCATTGCACAGCAAGATCCCAATGGATGTATTAAAACAATATCCTAAGTCAACCTAGCATGTTCAAAGTGAATGTGAGATCAAAGAAGAATAAATGAAAGTTCAGAGTGAACTAAGAAAGCAAAATCATAAGTGTATCAAACCATCCGTTTTTGATAATAATGAAGTTTTAACAATTACTGTCTTATGCCAATAAAGGGAGAAAAATATAATGACTCATTAATTGTGGTATGAATATATGACCCAACATCTTTATATTGTGCAAATGATCAAATAATAGGCATAGCTAATAAGGATTGGCTAATAAAGATTTCATGCCCAATTTAACAAGTATGGAAAGAATAACTTGTGAGTAGGGTAGTCAAGTCATTTCCGTAATCTTTTGGATTGCTTACTTGATTCATTACAGGAATAAGACTACAATGAATCATTTCACTCGTAACTAAAACATAGGACTAAAATAGATCATTGAACTATACAAAAAAAAGAGACTGAAAAATAATCTATGTTTGGGAGAGGAGCTCTCGACATAAGTTGCTCGAGTTTTTCTAAAATTATTTTCATGATTTCATGGTCTTATTTTTATATATAAAATAAGTTGTGTGATTTAAATTCACGAAAATATGTCATATTCGTTGTATGATTCATAAAAAACGAATTAGGAAAGTGAAGTGACTTCACATTCCAAAGATGACTTGTTGATATAGGAAGAGCTTTCGTTGTTTATGCATAGTCCTATTGTGTTTATGATCATACATACATACTTAGTACAAGGGTGTACTAACCCATATACAATTATTATTTTTAAAGGTGCACGTCCTTGAAGAAGATTGAGGATAAGTTGAAGTTGTTTGGACTAATACCTCCAGACATTTGTAGGTCCTCTTGAGTTTGAGGATGCCTATGCTTAATATTATAGATTTATTATATTAGACATAGCTATTGGATGTTGTCCCTAGTGTTTTATTTTAAACGTTTGTTCAAGTTTTTAGTCTAAGGTCGGTTTGGCAAATATTAATAATATTATGAATTCCTCATTTTAATTGTCAATCTGTTAATAGATAGTTGTTTAGTTTGATTTTTTAGTATATCACTCTTATGCAAGAATTATATGAAGTCCAATACACTTAAGAAAGTTTAAAAAGTTTTAAATGATCCCCTAAATTCAACTGTATGATTGTGATGAAAGCTAAGAAGAGGCTTGTCTGTGACCTCTAAGTGTTTAACGACGCCGGTCTCATCTAGGTTCTAGGACCCACATTTGATAAACATTGTTTCAGAGCATGAGGTTAAATTACTAAGGCTCAAAACAACCACATTGAGTATTTTCTAGCTTATGCTTGTGAAGTACACCACAACCATGACTTATAGACTTAAGGATGTTATGAATCTTCCTATCTCATACTCTTTATCGTGTTGTATTGAGTTTTGATATTTTGTGTCTTTCTAGCATCTAAATTCCTTTGTGTGTTCGTATAGAAAAATGATCACAAGAAGAAATGTAGGCAGGAGAGTTGGAGAAGAAGCTGCTAGTGGGGCAACCAAGCTCCTACTCAAGTCCTAGTTGTTGGAGTGCAAGTGCCTATCAAACTGTTGCGTTGACAGATGAAGAAGTGAGAGCAACACTGATTCATATAGCCCAAGCCATCACTTCTCAGGCACAAGCTATCACAACCCAAACCACTAGAGAGGGTTCTCCAAGGGAGAACCCACATGCTAGAACTATGCCTATCAGACTGAGAGATTTCAGCATTATGAATCCTCTAGTCTACTTTGGGTCAAGAACCATTGAGGATCCTCACGAGTTTGTGGACGAGGTCCACAAAATTCGTTCTGCTATGGGTGTTAATAAGAAGGACGAGGCTGAGTATGCAGCATACCAACACAAGGATTTGGCTCAAGTATGGTACAAGATGTAGGTAGATGGCCGAGTAAAAAGAGAAGTCCCCACCTCTTGGGACAATTTCAAGAATGCATTCCTGAGAGGTTCTTTCCCGAATTGCATAGAGAGGCAAAGGTTTAGGAATTCATAAACCTACTTCAAGGAGGTATATCAGTCAACGGATAATCCTTGAAGTTTATTCAACCTTCCAAATATGCTTCTTCCCTGGTGTACAATAGCTGGGATAAGATGAGCCAGTTTGTGACTGATGTATCAGAGGATCTTGTGGAGGAATGTCTGGCCGCCATGTTGTATGATAAAGTGGAATTTTCTAGGTTGATGGTACATGCAAAGCAGGTGGAGCAGATTTTTCTGAGGAAGAGAGGCTAAGAAGGAAAGAATCCTAGGCTCTCGGATATGGATGGTTGCAGCACTTGTAGGAGTTCATTTAGAGTCAAGGACAGGCCCAAGTTCAATAAGGTGCACAAGCACTCAGGTAATCCTACTCCTTCTAGGAAAACTAATGCCAAAGTAGGCAAGTCTTACTCCAAAAATGGCAATGATAGAAATGCCCAACATGACAGAAAGTCAAGTTGTAAGTGTGGCCGGCTTGCATGGACGTGAGTGCATTGATAGGTTCTAATGCCTTCTATGGGTTCTGCAAGAGTGGGATATGATCAGGGACTGCCTATATATAAAGAATAAGGCCAAGGCAAATACTCAGCCTCTACCTGATCCTACCGCTGCAGTCGAGCCTTCCAAAAGGAATAGGTTCTATTCTTTGAAAGGTAGAGAGGAGTAGGAGAAGTCAGCTGATGTGGTCACTCCTAACATGCATGTCTTTTCTTTTCCTGTGTATGCATTTTTATATCCAAGATCCACCTTGTCTTTAGTTACTACTTTAGTAGCTAGTAAATTTAACTTTCTTCCCGAGATCTTGCATGAACCTTTTCTAGTTAGTACTCCCATAGGAGAAAACATTAGACATGAAAGAATATATAGAGATTGCCCAATAATTGTTCTTTATAGAGTTAGCTATGCTGACTTAATATAATCAACCATGCTTGACTTTTATATTATTTTTGTTATGGAGTGGCTCCACAAATCCTATGCTACCATAGACTGTCTAATTAGGGTAGTAAGGTCTCACTTTCCTAATGAGTTAGTGGTGGAATGAGTTCCTTCCATAGACTCAGTGTCCATAGTGAATGAGTTTTAAGATGTAAACTATTTGTCTTATTTGAACATGAAGTTTCTAACTTAGAACATGAAGTTCCTTCGATAGACTCAGTGTCCATAGTGAATGAGTTTTAAGATGTATTTTCGGAGAATTTACAATGAATCACTCCTGAACATGAAATTGACCTTGGTGTTGACATAAATCCCATAAACCAACCAAATTTCTGTTCCTTCCTATAGAAAGGCTCCATCTGAACTCAAAGAGTTGAAGTTGCATTTATAAGATCTACTTTATAAGGGCTTCATCCAGCCAATCATCCCCATGGGGATGCTCCAGTGATGTTCGTTATGAAAAATTATGGAACCCTTTGAATGTGTATCGATTATCGGCAACTCAACAAAGTCACTATAAATAAAAAATACCTTTTTCCCAAAATTGATGATCTATTTATTCAACTCAAAGATTCAAGTTTCTTTTCTAAAATAGATCTCCAGTTAGGGTATCACTAGCTTAGAGTGAGACAATAGGACATTCCTAAGACTACCTTCCGTACTAGGTATGGTCATTACGAGTCTCTTGTCATGTTATTTGATCTCACTAACACACGAGCCGTGTATATGGACCTTATGAATAGGATCTTCCGTGAAAACCTTCCTTAGTCATGTTGTGTCTGACTAGGGTGTAGAGGTTGACCCGAAAAAGATTGAGTCAGTAAAGAACTGGCCGAGAACCCTCATTCCTACAGTCTTCTACAGTTTTTTAGGTTTGGCTAATTACTATCGCAGATTTCTTTAGGGATTTTCCGCTATTTCTGCTCCATTAACATCTTTAACAAAGAAGAAGGACAAGTTTGAGTGGTCTTAAACTTGTTAAAAGAGCTTCCAAGAGCTCAAAGACTGACTCACTTGAGCCCAATTCTGACATTGCCGAGTAGTGATGAATGGTATGTGGTGTACTATTATTCTTCCCGAGTGGGTTTGGGATGTGTTCTTATGCAGGATGGCAAGGTGATTCCATATGCATAAAGACAGTTGAGAATCCACGCGAACAATTACCTAACTATGATCTTGAGTTAGCTGTTGTGGTATTTACGTTAAAACGTTGAAGACATTACTTATATGGAATTTTCGTTAGAGAAGATGTCTAGAGCTGCAGAAGGATTATGACATGAGTGTCCTCTACTACTCAGGTAAGGTAAATGTAGTGGCCGATGCTTTGAGCTGGCTGAGCATGGGCAGTGTGTCTCTTATTGATTATGAGATGAAGGAGCTGGTTAAAGAGGTACACCAATTGGCTAGGTTAGGTGTACAAGTAGTGGATACACCAAGTGCGGATGTTTTAGTTCATTAGAGTTTTGAATCCTTATGTAATGTAGATGTTATAGCTAAGAAGTATCTCAACCCAGTAATCATGGAGTTTAAAAACTCACTATTAAGTAAGTTGAATGAATCACTCCCTCGGGGGGATGGTGTGCTTAGATACAAGGGCAGATTATGTTTACCCAATATTGATAATCTGAGACCTAATATTATTGCAGAGGCTCATGGATCCAAGTATTCCATTCATCAAGGTTCCACCAAGATGTTTCATGATCTCACGTAGATCTATTGGTGGGAAAGTATGAAGCGAGATTTTTCTAAGTTTGTGGAGGAGTGACCAAATTGCAAACATGTTAAAGAAAAATACCTTAAGCCTAGAGTTCTTATCCAGTCGATTGAGATCCCAACATGGAAGTGGAAGGCTATTAATGTGGACTTTGTGGTTGGTTTGCCCAGGACCAGGAAACTACAAGATTCCATTTGGGTCATTGTTGACAAGATGACTAAGTCTGCTCACTTCATTACTGTGAAGTCTACTTACAAGGCTGAAGATTATGCCAAGTTGTATATTGATGTGATAGTGAGGTGGCATGGGATCCCTTAACCTATCATTTCGTATAGGGGAGTCTAGTTCACTTCTCACTTATGAAGATGATAAATAAAATCTTTGGTATAAAGGTGAATTTCAGTACTACTTTTCATCTTCAGACGGATGGACAAGCATAGTGTACCATTTAGACCCTTGAAGACATGGTGAGAGCATATGTTATTGACTTCAAGGGGAGTTGGGATGATTACTTGCCACAGATTGAGTTCCCTTATAATAATAACTATCATTCCTTTATTAGGATGGCACCTTTTGAAGCACTGTATGGAAGGAGATGTAGGTCCCCAGTTGTGTGGTTTGATGTAGGAGTGTCTTCCATCTTTGGCCCTGAGATCATACATGAGGCTTTGGAAAAGGTGAGAATGATCAGGAATAGATTGGCTACTGCTTAGAGTTGTCAAAATTCCTATGATGATTACAGGAAGAGAGCTCTTGAATTCAAGGTGGGTGATCAAGTCTACCTGAAGATATCAGCCATGAAAAGGGTGATGAGGTTTTGTAAGAAAGGGAAGTTGAGTTCGAGTTATATAGGTCCTTATGAGGTCTTATACCGAGTAGGGAATGTCGCCTATGAACTAAAGTTACCAAATGACTTTGCTTCAATTCATCCAGTGTTTCATATAGGTGATCCAACATCCATCCTTCCTGTTGAGGGGTTAGGATTTTATGAGAACCTTTCTTATGAAGAGATTCGAGTTGAAAATTTAGATCACCAAATGAAGCAGTTGCAGGAACAAAAGGAGTCAACCATAAAGTGTGTTATGAGAACCACTTTGTTGAGGGAGAAAACCATTGGAGGTCGAGGCTTCAGTGCTTCAGTACATTTGTTTGTGTTTTGTATACGTTGACTGATTTTGTGTTGCATGAGTTGTGAGTGCATTGAGTTAAAGTGAGATTTATAGGAAGTTCCTCATCTCAGATATGATCTTCAGATAAGCTTGAGTGATTTGCATGTACTAGAGTAAGTTGTGTTTAACAATATTTCACAAAGAGTAAAGTTTTCAAGTATGTTTATTTGTTTTTTCGAAATACCCTCTTTGATTCAATATGATGTGTAGTGGTTAATTCTAGGACGAATCTTCCTAATGGCGAGGGATACTTACTGTAACATTTCCATAAAATGTACTTGCTTAGATGAAGAGCCTATTAGGTTTTTATAAGCGTCTGTTATGTTATTTGTTATGTATTTTGTCCTATTATCATACTTTTCTTATTTCTCTATAATTGTTCTATAATTTGGTGGAGGTTTTGTTCTTTCTTGATAATAGGTATCGATTAAATCTCTGGATCGACGTTGTCATTCGTATCTGTAAGGTCTTCTAGCCCGAATGCCTTTAGACCTTGTGATGGTGGTGCCATTTCTAAGTGAACTCTAACAAAAGAACTGTTTCTTAAACCCCAAGAACACATCCATCCTTTAGAAACTCTATTTAATCTTGAAATGTATTTGTAGTATCCTGACATACTTATTAGAATTATTGATTTTATTAATCTTATTACATTAATTTTGTTCTGTAAGTCCCACTATACCAGTATGTTAAATCATATGGAAAATAACAAAAATATTTTAAAAATATTAATCCGCTCTTCGTATCTACAGAGATTGCTAAATTAGAAACGATTACAAAACGGAGTATTTTCCAGAGAACCTTTAGAGATTTAACCACTTGTATTTAAAATTTTAGTTATCTTACTCGTTCTAACATTAATACTTGTGAGAACTATTGCTATTAATAATTCTTGTAGAAATTATTCGTCTGTTGGTAAGCCCTTTTTTCAGAGGTCTTGAATTCCTGTTGTGTCATCCTTTAGAGAATTGGCAGGTTTTGAAATTTATGACTTTAGTAGAGTTTCTGTAGAGTATCTTCCTGATGGGCCACTTTACTACACTTACTTTAATGGTTATCACAAATTTCTCCTTGTGACCTTAATGATCCTAATGTCCTGGACTCATGAAACTCAATTACAAAACCTAAAAAACATTTATCCAGGTCAAGACTCGTGAAATAGCTATTAGTGTAACAGTATTAATTACGTCTTATGAATACTCAAAACCTGCTCCTAAGAGCTCGTCATACGATATAAGGAGTAGACCTATGCTTTGTGGAAATCCCCATGACATAGGTCTACTATCTCTGTTCCCTCGAGTTTACAATGGAAAGATATACTCTCCAGTAATGCTTGGAATGTTTGAAAACATAACGCCCTCCTCTTTTTTCTTCACACTTGAACGATCAACAGATCGAAAGGTTTCTTCAGTTTCCTTACGGGTCTATAGAACTGAAAATTCTTTGATAACTCGGTCAGAAAATCTTCCTCGAATCTAAATCATCTTGGTCCCCTTCTACTACTACCTCTACTTCGTGTCCATCGAGAACGGTTCTCAGCCATCCTCTCTCGTTCTTCAAGAAACCTCGGAGGAAGTAGAATCTGATAATCAAGTCTGTACTGCACCAGTAAAGGTAAAGTCACAATAGTCTATTTTTTCAGGTAATATAGCTAAGCTAATGTTTTTAGCAAGATATTCAAAGGAAGTCCACTGCAAGTGATATGTAACCTCCCAAGGAAAAAGCCATCTTGGTTAGGATGCCAGGTAAATAAACCTTCTTGACCTAAATCCATACATGCCGACAGGAACATGGACTCATCTTGATAACCACAGGTACAAAGAGAAAATGTTTATTTCTTCGTACACTCGTAAACACAGAGAAAATTTTCAGAACTATGGATAAAAGACATGAGAATAATGGTTTTGTGAAATCGAATTCTCAGTGGGTTTGAAATAACTAAGGATTGAAACTTGTACTGAGTCTTACAGGTTTATCATTAATAAATGGTACACTGCTTCTAAAAAGTTTTTTAATCATTACTCCTCCCTCTAGAAGGAAAAATATTCCTGTTTCAGCCAGGTACTGTAATCAAGCTTTTCCCTTCAAAGAGAAAATGTTAAGATAAGGTTTGCATTACTCACAATCTGCGATATTGATTGGAGTTGTTGAACAAAATAATCATTTCAAAAAAACCAAATCCTCCTCTATATCTCTAGACATATAGCAGATACTAAATCAAATCTTAGTGGGCAGACCAAACCTGACTTCTACTACTTCCAATCATAATATAGAAACCTACCGAGGATTCAAATCTCTGAATTTTCCAAAGAAAAATTCCCAAACTTCTGAATGACTTATGAAGTACTGGAAATAATATGAAAATAAGGCTCAGCTCACAGTTCAATATCTCATAAGAATGACAAAACTTCAAAACGGGTTTCTACATCCAGAACCCAATCTCCAAAACTCAAGAGAAATCCGTATTTCCAAATCTTGCTAGTAGTCGCTTTCACAATATGAAAACGACCATAGCAACTTCTTTTCCCAGACTTGCAGTATGAGGCAAAAACTTCTTATCCACTTCCTCCTTCATGTCGGAGAACATCCCTAAATGGAATTGATGGCTTACAGAGCATCAAGTTTATAATAAACTCCATGAAATGGGTGTTGCCTTTACTGCATACGAAAATGCGTGGGGTAAGCATATACGATGCGGCTAACATGATAATTGCAGGTTTTCACAACCGGAAGTTGAAACATTGTGGGATAATTATAGCACTGATGAAACTAGGCAACTTTATTTATTATTCCACTGCAACTTAGGTCTGTTGTTAAATTGGAAGGTACTGCACAATCCCTTCAACTTTCGAGTCACTAGAGGAATGCTTAGCTACTTTGCTTATCATATGGTAAACATTTTTAATGGAGAACCAAAGTTTTTAACAAGAGTCTCCAATATAAACAACTAAGTTTCCCTGAGTTTAGACACGTTTATCATTACAAACAATGCCTCTCTTATAAGGTTCTGAGTCGTCCCAGCTACAATTTGATTTCTGAAGAGTGCATCAGTGGACTACCACTAATCACCCCTCTCTTTTTTGCGAAATAAGGTCCAAAAAATCCAAGATCGGATAATGGAAGTATTCCTTATGGAAACTTACTTATGTTATTTTATAATCACCATCAATGTTGTATACTCGTGAGCTTTTGTGCCATATATTAAGCTCAAGACAGCATCTCACGAAGAGAAATCTTCTTCAAGAACGAACTTGGAAGTTTCTGTAGAGACTGTGGTTTTATATCACTCCTCTAGATAAAATTAAATACAACAAAAAGATAAATCTTATCTTAAGAAATCTTGAAGAAATATGATTCCTACTAGGTCAAGAAAAGAATTTTAGCCCAAATCATACCTAATTACAACAAAAACTGATTTAATGTTGGAATTGTTAGGCAAGACGGTCATAAAGGCAATGAATGACTTGTCCAATCTAAGTGAAGAAAAATTAATTTCTTCAATTCGGATGAAGAAATAAAAGTAAGTCTTGCTATCTTGATGAAAAATTCTGAATCTCAAGGTACAATCTGATGATTACAGTGATGACGAAGAAATTGATCTTGCTTATGATTCCGACTTTAGTCAGTAAGGAAAAGATTGCACTTGTACTGAAGCCTTCTGTACTTGTGATAGTACACCTCATATTCGAGTTCTTTCTGACCATTCTAAAGAAGCTCTCTTTGATTTTATGCAACACATCAATGATAATGAAGCAAATCATGAATCGTTGAGATATTCATCTTGAACCACTTTTCCAATCTTCGTTCTGAGGTTTATTTTCCTCTAAAGAAGAGATTAGAAATCTTACAACTCTCTGCTTTATATTGTTGAAATTGATATTCTAACCAGCTAAGTTTCTAAAAAAACAACTTTCCACGACATTGAGTCTAACCAAAGTTCTTCCCATAAAAATTCTGATGATAACAATGATAGTGATCTCTCCAATATCAATAATGATTATTTAATTAAAAATCTTATTACAAACAGAGGTAATGACACTTCCACTTCTGCAGCACGAGGAGTAACGATAATTTCATCTATAAGACCGCAAAGTCATCTTATCCATGTTAAAATAGTTGTTAGTAAATATTTTTTAATTAAAAAATCGCTTTGCTTGACAGTGGTGTAGATATAATTGCATTAATAAAGGTATTATTAACGAACTAAGTTAGTTGTAAAAAGTTCTTCAACTTCAAAATTATATTGCGGCTACAGGAGACTTTGAAAATAAATTTCTATCTAAGTTTCTAATGCTCATATTTGCAATAATGGTATTTGTTTACCAATGATATTTTTATTACTGAAGATTCATCCTAGGAGATGCCTTTTTATCACTTAGATAAACCCTATTTTTTACCTAACGTTTTGATGGTATTAACTACTACTATCCTTTGAAAAGATGTACATTTTCCTTTTGTTAAAAGTCTTTCAACCAATAAAGTGTTCATAAGCGAAAACACACTGCAAACTTATAACTTTAAACTTTCCCACCATAGTAAACATATAAAAGACGAATTTTTTTTTAAAAAAATAGAACAGATTTTAAAAACAAAAAACACCGAGATAGTTACTAGGGGGGGGGGACGATACTTAATCTTCAAAATAAATTTGAAAAAAAAAACTATGTTCTCATTTTCCTAATGCTTTTTTTTTGGATCGTAAAAATCATATTTGTAGATTTACCAACATTGGGGATTAATGAACATGTCATTCCACTACGGCAAGAAATATTCAAATAATCACATGAAATGATGGAATTTATTTTAAAAAAGATTGATACTTGTTATAAAAATAAAATTATTAGGATTTCTAAATCCCCTTGGACTTGCTCTGCTTTCTATGTTAACAATAATGCTAAGAAAGAAAGAGGAGCACCAAGAATTATAATCAATTACAAGCCTTTAAACTCTATTTTAAAATGGATCAGGTATCCCATACCTAACAAAAGAGATCTTCTGAAAAAGAACTTTGAATGCTAATATCTATAGCAAATTTGATATGAAATTGGGTTTTTTGCAAATTCAGATTTCAGATAAAGATAATACAGCAACAGCTTTTAAATGTTTCCATTTGGTAATATGAATGTAATTTGTTCATTTAAGCTCAAAAATTCCCCTTCAGAATTCCAGATTATCATAAATTCACTGGTCACGAATATTCTTTATGTCAATCTTTATTTGATTAAATGTTAGTCTTTTCATAAAACCATTGATTCGCACTTCAACATTTAACCACCTTAGTTCAATGATATAAAAAACCATGGTTAGTTTGTTAGCGCCAAGAGAATTGTTTATTCCAACCACTTTAGGTTTTTAGGTCTTTAATCTTATAAATCTTTCAAGGTACTTATAAACCCTATTTGCAGGGTCATAGAGGTTTACTTCTAATATCCTGATGAGATTCCTGATAAAACCCAACTTCAGAGGTTCTTAGTAAGAGTAAATTATGTAGCTTCTTTTATTCCAAAAGTTAGATAGGTTTGCCAACCATTATACGAGAGACTTACGAAAAATCCAATTCCATGGATTTCTAGACAAACTCAAGCTGTCATTCAAGTCAAAACTCTTGTTCAAACCATTCCCTGTTTAGAAATCCCTAATCTTAATGCTTTCATTGTTGTTGAAACTGATGCTTCTGATGCAGGCTATGGAGGAATCCTTTAAAAAAAGTAGATCTTGAATCTAGAGAGCAATTAGTTTGTTTCACATTAGAAATCTGGAATTCCTCACAAAAAAATTATTCTATTGTTAAAAATGAAGTTTTGTCTATTATGCTATGCATCAAAAAATTTCATGATGATCTTATCAATAAAGAATTCTTGTTAAGAGTAGATTGTAAATTTGCTACGAAATTTTACAAAATGATAGTAAAAACATTGGTTCTAAACAAATCTTTTGCTAGATGGAACCGACTATGTAGCTTTGATTTTTAATTGAGTTTATTAGGAGAACAAACAGTCTCTAACCTATTTCCTCAACCCGTGAATTTTACAGGGTATCCTGAGGCAGTTTAAAAACCAGTCACTCCTTCCAAAGAGAAAACAATCACCCAAAAGCCAAAATGGCTAGACCGTTGTTTTCCCGTCTTATTCCATCAAAAGCTGAACCGTGGTAAATCTAAGTGTATCCTTCCATAATTAATTTCACAATTTTGATTATTTTCCAAAATTACCATGGCCTTCTCAACCAAAGCTTTCAAGATTCTTCTTTGTCTCACCCAACCAAAGATGATTAATCTTAGACCATGCAATTCAAAATCTTCCTCCCATTCAATCTAAACAAAAGAAAGTTTGCTATAAAAAACACCACCTGAATCTTTTGCGACAAGAAGTTATCCTGAATTAAACCAAACTATCATACTAAAATAATTCCAATATGACTAATCTTTGAATTTATTATTCACATTGATTGCTTTTAATCTCTCTCACAAAGAGTATGAAAATTTTGACATAGGTTTTTTTAATGGACCCTTGTACACAGATTCAACTATGTGATACTAGAATCCATTGAAGACAGGAAGTTTTTTTTGAGGATATTGCTTATCGATACAGATTCTTCGAAATGATAATTCTAGGAGATGCAAACAATTATATTCAACATTCAAAGGTTTACTATCAAGAAGAATTTTGGATCCTTTTAGGTTTTGCTGATCATCTACATACTCCTATTGCTTGACATGGCTCTAAACCTCAAAACTTATAGCGGGTAATAATTATTAAGGCCACATCGATAAACGTTCTTATTTGAGACCAATGCATACTTGGTTCGTTAATATAGTTTGGAATCACAAAGACTACATTCCCAATGGTCTATCACTGGTTAAAATTTTTTTTGGAGGATAATGGAAATATTCTTCCACAACAATTCTAACATATTGAAGAATACAAACCAGGAAGAATTACTTACTCTACTAGAGATATTAAATTATGGAAAATAATTATATCCAAAAGAAGAATATCTTATATAGTGCTTACGTGGGCATTTATTCCAATGGTTATAAGGAATTGTATGCACATTTGTGGGGCAAACAAGTTCAATTTTAAGGTTGGGTTTCCAAACAACCAATTCTAAAGGTCCCGAGAAACTAATCTCTTCAAAAAATTATCAAAGCAGCTCTAAAATAAAATGAAGATGCAATGGATAACATCAATGATATGATGAAGGCCGGAATCATCAGATTGGCGAAGATGCTTCTTTCCACAGAAAGCATAGTGAAGATATGGGGATCTGTGTAATCCTAAAGGTTTAGCCTTGGCTTACATGGAATCTGATATGATAGTAAAAACGACCCTTGTGAAAAATAGAGGCAAAGCCGGAAATTATTTCCATAAAGTGGCATTTAACTATTCAACATTAGCAATCCGATGATAGCTCAGACAAATACTTTTGGAACATATGATTTCCATTATTCTAATTTATAAAGGAGATGCTCATTCAATCAATCTGACAAAAGAATTAAGGCATTTCTTCTCCACTATCTTTTAAGTAGGACTTCCGCACCATATGCTTGTGCTCTAACTCCACCGACAAGTGACAACCGTCCTATGCACAGTTTTAATGGATACATCCTAATAGATCTTTTATGTCCTACGTAAGCCCCAAAGACATCATAAAGCTCCTTGACCAATCCGTTCTAATTCTATTTTAACCATTTTCTCGAGACAGGAGCTGCTGATTTCTCTGTTGGACACCGTACCTTTTATCACTAGGTTTCGATGGTATGGAGTGGCTAAATTTTAGCGAACCCCATATTTCTCCAATAAACCTTAAAAAAACTGGTTTCAAAAAGTGGGATTCCCCATCACTAATAATTTCCCTAGATGTGTCAAATATGGAAACGAATGTTCTTTTTGAAGAACCGGGTACACTCTCTCTTATAATGTTGGAAACGTCCTATGTCTCCACCCTTTTGACAATAATCGACTGCCAACAAGAATATATATTGCTCCCATGAGAACTCACAAACGGGCCAATAAAATCAAAGCCCCATACAACAAATAACTCGATCACTAGAATGAGATTTAAAGGGAGCTCTTGATTTCTTGAAATACCTCCATATATTTAGCACCTATCACATGCCTTGGCGAACTCCTGAGTATCTTGGTGGATGGTTGGCCAATAGTACCCAAAATGCAAGATCTTACAGGCAGTTCGGATACCACTTTGAGGCCCACCCATAGGCGAGAAAAGGCATGCCACCAAAACACTTAGCATCTCAATTTCTGACACACAACCATTAATAAGACCATCAACAAAACTCCGGTATAAGTAATACTCATCCCAAAAGAATTTTTTCACATCATGCATTAAATTTTTCCTTTGTTAAAAGGACAGGTCCGATGGAACTATATCACTTGCCAGGTAATTCGCGAAATCGGAAAACATTGGAATTAATTCATGAGAAGCGGCCAATACATTATCACAGGGAAGGTATCATGAATTTCAGCCTTGTCACCCAACTATCGCATAACTTCATCCTCTAATCTGGACAAGTGATAGGCATCTTAATTTTTGATCCTTTTTCTATCTTTCACCTCATAATCAAACTCTTGCAATACTTGTACCTATCTAATCAACCTTGGTTTCACTCCTTCTTTGCCTTCCAAATTCACCAAAGCACAGAGTGGTAAGTTGAACTATGACTCTGTGCCACGTTAATAATAGAGTCAAAATTTTTCAAAAGGAATACCAAACGCAAGGAGCTTCTTTTTTCAGTCACGTGTATTTCTATTGTGCTTCATTTAGGTTCCTTACTCATACTACTGGTGTAAAGGATTGTCTCCCTGTTTGTCCCAAGACTAACCGAGTACCCTCTAGCATCACACAACACTCAAATGTCTTACTCCAAAACGGTGAAATAATTATGGGCGCCGAAACTAACTTCTCCCTCAACTTTCAAATATCGTCAGAGCAATTCCTCCAATAAAATTTACAGTGCCTTCTTAGGTAAAGTGCATAGAGGATTACAATTTTAAAAATCCTTAATAAATTCATTAGATCACATATGGGAAGACACATATACAATACACACACAAAAGAAAAATCTTAATAGAGATGCAGTCAAAAGCAGAGAAGTCCACTCTATAAACGTCAAACTTTGTATCATCACCTTTTCTACTTCTCTAAATGTGATGTCCAATACAATACTTCACCAGATCACATAGTCTTTTAAAATTATAGAACCCGATGCTACAATAGACTATGAAGTGCCTTGAACTTCTTTCTTTTTCACAAGAGGCCTTGTGTAACCATGCCATAAATGTACGTGTGTAGTGAAAGTCTATCAGGTTTTTAGAATACGTATTGGGGTACATGGCATCCCAATGCCTAATATTACTAATATTGGGCCATGTTTAGAGAATATTGATTTTAAGCATTTTTAGCCAATTTCTACTTATTAACAAGTACCTAAAGTAAAAAAACCCCTTTGATTTTCAAATGATCGAATACAAGATTTTTTAGATTGTAACCTAAAATTAAACCCTAGAGATCAAATTTTGAATTCTTAGCATATTAGTTCAGGCAATCCAACATTGTGGTTCAAAGCGTAGGTACCATAAGCACATGATCATTTAAAATGCCATGTAGATTAAGCCAGTTTCCCAATAACATAGTGAGGATCCTTGGGACAACAAGTGCGCAACAACACATGTGCAACCACATGTGCTACCGGCCAACATAGCACACGACCAAGCCCAACCAAATTTGGTTAGGGCAGTTAAAGGGCAGGCACGTGTCGGGTGAAGCCACGTGGGGCAAAGCTTCCAAATAAATTCTAATCTATAACTAACTTACCTAAATTTCTAAATAACCTAGTACTAACTAAAATAATCTAACTAGTGTGCCCGAAATCCTATGACTTAATCGGGTGACATTAGCCGAGTAACTAACTAAAGAAACATCATAGTACCTAACCTAGAATGATCAAAAGGGGTTGGTTATGGTCCTAATGACTTAGGGATACTTTAGTAATTACCCTAGGTTACTTAATTAATTAAATTAGCAACTTATTTAATTAATTTAAATCAAAGGTCAAACCCGACCATTGAGAGTTCTAAATTTTGTTAAGTAAATGCTCTCTTATTTGAGTTAATTTAGGAGGGGTGTTTTTGTCATTAGGCTAATTCCTTTTTTTTAATTAAGTTAATTAGACCTACTTGAATTATAAATTGAACGACCTGTTTAGTTCGGGTCATTTTGAGCATGCAATTTTTTATTTAAGGAAAACTTGCTGAGGCGAGACGGACCCCACTACGGACCGGCAAGGTCACGATTGGACCGTCATGGTCCCGATGGACCGTCGTAGGGTCTCGTTTCGAAAACACTTGGAAATTCTGAAATTGGGTAACTAAAAATTGACTCTCTGAACCTCTGAACTTCGTGACGGAATGGCAGGACGGACCGTCACAACGGCGTGACGACCGTCAAAGACTCTTTGACTGAATTGAGTCTCTCTCTGAACAGTGCGTGACTGGCAGGAGGACCGCGCAGCACGACGTCCCGTCACGCTTGCGTAACAGTCCCAGGCGGGTCGGATTTCTGTTATTATTTAAGGGAAGTTTTGGACTGATTTCCTGCTTTATTATAAAGTGTTGGTTAATGTTAATAGTCTAATTTACTTGGGGTTAAAGAGGTAACCTTAAGTACTATGGGTTATTATTGCCATCTTTTACACTTACTTATATGTTAATATTAGGGTAAAAGAAGAGGTTTTGAATACGAAAAATTAAAGAACAAAGAGAGACATAAACAGAAATAAAATGAGTAGAGAGAGCCGAAAGACGAAGAGGATAGCAAGGATTTCGAGAAGAGAGCTTGTTGATCGTCAATTCTATCTTCGGTGGAGGTGGTTTGTTTTCATTCACACTATTCCGTATTAACTCTTAATTAGCGAATGATTGTGTTGGGTAGTTTATTAAGTCTTCTATTGCGTAATTGTGTTTAATGCAGATTGATTTTATATAGTATATATATATTGTGATAATAAGCATGATGACGCTATGAACTTAAATCTTGAGAACCCTAAGTCTCCTTTGTTAAATGAATCCTTGGTATAAAAAAGAAGGCTTATGAAACGAAAGTAGTAAGATTGGGGATTCGGGTGCCCACGTTTCCGGTACTAGGATAGAATCTGAGATCGGAGTGTCACTTCCGACAACAGGATAGTATAATGGATCGGGTGCCACGTTCCGGTACCAGGATGAATATGAGATCATAGTGTCCACGTCCGACACCAGGAGTATATGATCAGGGTGCCCACGTTCCGGTAACCAGGAGAGACAGATGATCGGATTGTCCCACTTAACCGACACGCGAGTCATAATATAATGAATCTGGAAAGATGTAATAGTACTCATCGAATGAAACCGAATCCCAAATGAGTATGATGAGAGGCGTAGTCCTCATTGACTGTGCTTGGTTGTGGTAAACCACGGATTATGGTAATTGTAAATGCTGAATGTCTAAGGATATTAGTTGATTTTATGATGTTACTTGATATATACTGTTTTCTATTTGAGTTGGGCCGAGATCCTACTCCAGTAACTTGTTGTTTGTTGTACTGACCACCTACTTTTATTTTTTTTCTTTTTTCTTCTTGTTATGGTGGATGCACAAACTAACCGTCTCTTCAACTCAACCGCACTTAGCCAGTCTTTCATTCAACCGGATTTTTCAGGGTGAGCTAACCTCTAGCTTTGGACTGGATCTCTTCTCATGGTCTTTATGCCTAGTTTCCGCATGACTCGCTTTTGTTTAATTTAGTTGTCTTAAGAATACGCTAGTTAGTAAATGTGATCATAGATGTTTCTTGGTGGTGATGACTTCCTGATTTTTAGGAGAATAATAGATGTTGATTTTTAGAAGTTAATTATCGGTTATATTTAATTAATTTACGTCTTCCGCTACTTTCTGTGATATTACATTGAAATGTTAAGGTTGATTGGTTGGTTCGCTCACTAGGAGGATAATGTGGGTGCCAGTCGCGATCTGATTTGGGTCGTGACAAAGAAAATATTAAGTTCCTATGACTTATACTCCCCCCCCACCGTTTTGACTAGGTATGAACTCTCAACATGAAAAACAGTGAACAAACATAAAAAAAATAGAAAAATACTCTAGGTTCTCGTCAGGCAATTTAAAGGCAATTTCTTCAATATTTTCGTACAAAGTATAGGGTGATCTCGTAGATTCAATTCTACACTAAGGTATGGGTTTTTTCTTTTTGATTCCTGTCCCTATGAGGCTTTTCAAACGTTTTAATTAAGAAAAACTAAAACTAGTGTTCCCTATGAAATTTTTGAATGCTCGTCTCCATAGTTCTTCCTATTTCCGATTCTAGTAGTATGTATAATGCAAATCTCAAGCAAGTTATTGGTATGTGGTGCTAACTGATTATTATGTGTAGGTTTCTATAATTTGATAACGTTGAATGAAACCTTAGGTTCGATTGCATGGTTTAAATACCATTTACCTGAGTAATGAATGGTGTAATGCCTATTGTGTTCAACTAATGAAATTGTATAAAGGCGTTTAAGGAATATGTTTACTATTGAAGGAATGATTCTTCATTACTTTGGTTTGTTGTAGGTAATGTTTGTAAAGTGTTTTGAATCATTTTCATGGTTTCCAATAAGAAATAATAATGAGAATAAAAGCTAGTTATTGAAATCCTTTCAATGCTAAATCACTTTCTAGCGTGGACACTAAGAACTGATTTTTTCCTATTAGTAATCAATGTTAAAAGTTTTCTTGATTAACATTACGAGATTATAAGTATAGACCATGAAGTTAATTGACTTGGCTAGTCATAATATCATGAGAAGTGTTTAGTTAAAGTTTGGTGTATGCCAATACATTTGTCAGTAATATTATTCAAAAAATATGTAGTAGAATTGGCCATGATTAAGTTATACCAATCTTATATGGCCAACGGAAATTATGATATTCCTTGTAAGGACAAATACATGTTAAATATTTACTTGACAAGATGTAACACAATGAACTCATTGCCTAGGGTATGCAAATGATTGGGACAAGAACCAACATACCCTATCTATATGAACTCGTGAATATAGTTGCACATTGAATAAGTCCTTATAACTTTAGTAGAGAATTCTACAAGACTACCAAAAAACATTGGACAAGATAAGGAGAGTAATTAAATAAAAAAAAGCTTATGAGTTATGAAATTGACCTATAATTGGGTTTTAATGGATGCTAGGCAAGTCTTCCTTGAACCTAAACAATTATGTCAAAGATACTCACATAAAAGAGTGTTAGAAATCGTGAGACAAGTCTCATTCACACCATAATGATAATGTAAGATTTAAGTTCACAATCATCAAATATAGAAAGGTATTACAAAAAATCGATTGAGATAACCATATCTCATAGTAGAAGCAAGCTTCCATAGTGTATGAGTCAACTCTAAAAGTGTTAAAGTAGATAATCACTGATAGACTAATAATGAACTTGTGCAAGCACATGTAAGCCTCATGTGATGAGATTACCACCAAGGTGGATAAGGGTCTCCAAATTTTCCTAGTCTTTGAACTATGTTGCAAACAAAGGTTACTATCTAGTGGATCCACCTAAGAAAGATAGGATGTATTCGGTTTTTACTGCAGCGGTGAAACCACCTCTTGTCAGTGTGGGAATACCTTGATTTTATGTTAATATCACATTATCTATGTCGGTTACATGTAAGATTACTTGAAGAATAAAAAGAAAGAAAGAATAACGAGGAGGAAGATGAGGTGTGTTCGATAGGATACCAAAGGTGGGCGATACGAAGTAATATGAAATTCCTTCTTAGTCATTTTACATCAATGATCCTAATGGAAGTATTAAAGAATAATCCTAAGTCAAAACCTAGAATGTTCAAAGTTACACGTGATATCAAAGAAGAATAAATGAAGTTCAGAGTGAACTTAGAAAGCAAAATCTAAGTGTATCAACCATCAATTTTTTATAATCATAAGTTTTAATAAGTTCTGTCTAAGCATAGAGGAGAAAAATATAATGACTGTCTCAATTGGAGTATGAATATATGACCCAACATCTTTTATTTGCAAAGGAATCAAATTATTGGCATAGGCCAATAAGGATTGGGGTTATAAGACATCATGTGCCAATTAACAAGTATGGAAGAATAACTTGAGAGTAGGTAGTCACATCATTTCCGGACATCTTTTGATTACTTACGTTGATTCATTAGGAATAAGAATACGATTAAATCATTTCATCACACTCGTAATTAAACATAGATTAAAGAGATCATTGAACTATACAAAAAAAAAAAGAGACGAAAAATAAGCTATGTGTTGGGAGAGACTCTCGACATAAGTTTTCTCGAGTTGTTCTAAAATTATTCATGATTTCGCATGGATTAAATGTCATAACAAAAAGGAGTTGTGTGATTTAAATGCATGGAATATGTTCATAATGATTGTTGATTCATAAAAACGAATTATGAAATGAAGTGACGTCCTATTTCCAAAGATAACATGTGCTATATATGGAGAAGCCTTCATTGATCATTCTATTCCTAATGTCTTTATGCTGCCTCCTAGTGATTACACGTGGTGTACTAACCATATACATTACAATTTTTATAGGTGCAAAAACGTCCTTAAAGAAGATTAAGGATCAGTTGAAGCTTTTTGGACTAATACCTCCGTACATTGGTAGGTCTTCTTGAGTTCGAGGATGTCTACGCTTTATATTCTAGCTTTAATAGATTAGACATAACTAGTGTATGTTGTCCCTACCGTTTCCTTTAAAACACTTGTTCATGTTTTTTGACTAAGGCCGGTTTAACAAATATTATTAAAATTATGAATTCTTCATTTCAATTGTCAATATGTTTATAGATGGTTGTTTAGTTTGAGTTTTTAGTATATCACTCTTATGCAAGAATTGTATAAGTTCTAAGTACATTAGTCAGTTTAAAAATATTTAAATTATCCACTAAATATTACTATATGATTGTGATAAAAGATAAGAATAGGCTTGTGTACGACCTCTAAGAGGTTAACGATGCTGGTCTCATCTAGTGTCTAGGACCCGGGTGTGACAAACTTTGTATCAGAGCATGAAGTTCAATTACTTAAGAACCAACGCTAAAAAAAACCACGTTGATTAGTTCCTAGCTTATGGTTGTGAAGTTCACCACAACAATGACTTAGAGACTTAGTGATATTAGGAATCTTCCCATCTTATACTATTTATCGTGTTGTGTTGAGTTTTGACATTTTTTGTCATTCTAGCATCTAACTTCCTTCTTGTGTGTGCGTATAGAAGAATTATCCCAAGAAGAAATGTAGGCAGAAGAGTTGGAGAAGCAACTGCTTGTGGGGAAACCAAGCTCTTTCTCATGTCGCAGCTGATGAAGTGTAAGTGCCTGTTAACCCAGCTGCGTTGACCGATGAAGAAGTGAGAGGTGAACTGGTTCAGATAGCCTAAGCCATCACTGCTCAGGCACAAGCTATCACAACCCAGGCCACTAGAGAGGGTTCTCTAAGGGAGAACCCACATGCTAGCACTATGTCTAGTAGTCTGAGGAATAACTTCTGAATGCGAAATTGACTTTGGTGTTGACTTAGATCCCAACACCAAACCAATTTCCGTTCCTCCCAATAGAATGGATCCACCTCAACTCAAAGAGTTAAAGTTGCAGTTATAAGATCTACTTTATAAAAGTGCTTCGTTCATCAGAGCAATATCCCCATAGGTTGCTCTAGTTTTGTTGTTATGAAAAATGATGGACCCTTAAGAATGTGTTAGCTTATATCGGAACTGGGTCAATAAGTCTTATAAATAACAATAACCCTTTTTTTCCAAATTGATGAACTATTGATCAACCTCCCCGATTCAAGTTTCTTTTCTTAAATAGATCTCCTGTTAGGGTATCACTAGATTAGAATGAGAAAAGAGGACATTTCTAAGACTACGTTCCGTACTAGGTATGGTCATTACGATTTTGTTGTCTTGTTATTTGGTCTCACTAACGCACCGACCAAGTATATGTACCTTATGAATAGGGTCTTCCGTGAACACCGTGATTCTTTTGTCATAGTATTTACAGATTAAATCCTAATATACACTAAGACTAGAGAATACCATGAACCACATTTGAGAATGACATTGCAAGTACTCAGGGAACATGAGTTGCATGGAAAATTTATCAAATATATGTTTTGGCTGAGATCAGTGACCTTTCTTAGTCATGTTATGTACGACCAGGGTGTAGAGGTTGATCTGAAAAACATTGAGTCCGTAAAGAACTTCATGAGACCCCTCATTCCTACAGACTTCTAGAGTTTTTTTAAAAGTTTGGCAATTACTTATCGCAGGTTTTCTGTGGGCTTTTTCCGCTATTGCTCTCCATTGACATCTTTAACAAGAGGAATGAGAAGTTGAGTGGTCTGAAACTTTGTGAAAAGACTTCCCAGGGTCTCAAAGACGCCTCACGTTGAGCCCAGTTCTCACATTTGCCGAGGAGTGGTGAAGGGTATGTGGTGTACTGTGATTCTTCCCGAGTAGGTTTGGGATATGTTCTTATGCGGGATGTCAAGGTGATTCCATATGCATCAAGACATTTGAAAATCCACGCAAATAATTACCCTACCCATGATCTTGAGTTAGCTGTTGTGGTATTTTTGTTAAAACGTTGAAGATATTACTAATATGGTGCACATGTTGATGTAATTATTGACCATAAAAGTCTTCAGTATGTTTTTATACGAAGAGAATTGAATTTTCGTTAGAGAAGATGGCTAGAGATGCAGAAGGATTGTGGCATGGGTTTCCACTATCACTCAAGTATAGTCAATGTAGTGGTCGATAATTTGAGCCTATTGAGCATGGGCAGTGTGTCTCATATTGATTATGAGAAGAAGGAGCTGGTTAAAGAGGTAAACCAATTGGCTAGGTTAGGTGTTCGACTGGTAGGTACACCAAGTGGGGGTGGTTTAGTTCATTCCAGTTTTGAATCCTCATTAAATGTATATGTTATATCTAAGAAACATCTCGACCCAGTATTCATGGAGTTTAAGGATTCAGTGTTGAGTAAGTTTAATGAATTACTCCCTAGGGGTGGATGGTGTGCTTAGATACCAGGGAAGATTTTGTTTACCCAATATTGATAATCAAAGACCTAATATTATTGTAGAGGCTCATGGCTCCAACTATTCCATTCAACCATGTTCCACCAAGATGTTTCATGATCTTAAGTAGATCTATTTGTTGGAAAGTATGAAGCAAGAGTTTTCTAAGTCTGTGAAAGAGTGCCCCAATTGCAAACAGGTTAAGGCCAAACACCTTAAGGCTTGAGTTCTTATCAAGTCGATTCAGATCACAACATGGAAGTGCGAGGCTATTAATATGGACTTTGTGGTTTGTCGTCCCACGACTACGAAGCTACATGATTCCATTTGGGTCATTGTTGACAAGATGACTATGTCTACTCACTTCATCCTGTGAAGTCTACTTACAGGGCTGAAGATTATGCCAAGATGTATATTGATGAGATAGTGAGGTGCCATGGGATCCCTTTATTTATCATTTTTGATAGGGGAGCACAATTCAATTCTCAGTTATGGAGATGATCCCAAAGAGTTTGGGTACATAGGTGAAGCTCAGTACTACTTTTCATCCTCAAACAGATGGACAAGCAGATCGTACCACTCAGACACTTGAATACATGTTGAGAGCATATCTTATTGACTTCAAGGTGAGATGGGATGATAACTTGTCACCGATTGAGTTCTCTTATGATAATAACTATTATTCAAGTATTATGATGACACCTTTTGAAGCACCATATAGAAGGAGATGTAGGTCCCCAGTTGTGTGGTTTGAGGTAGGAGAGGCTTCTATCCTGGGCCCTGAGATCATACATGAGGTTTTGGAAAAGGTGAGATGATCAGGAATAGATTAGATGCTGCTTAGATTCGTCAAAATTCATATGCTGATAATAGGAAGAGAGCTCTTAAATTCGAGGTAGGTGATCAAGTCTACCTGAAGATATTAGCCATGAAAGGGGTAATGAGGTTTTGTAGGAAAGAGAAGTTGATTCCGAGTTACATAGGTCCTTATGAGGTCTTAAAGCGAGTAGGGAAAGTTGCCTATGAACTAAAGCTACCAAATGACTAGGCTTTTGTTCATCCAGTGTTTCATGTTTTAATGCTTAAAAAGTGTCTAGGTGATATTCGACTCTCCATCCTTCCCCTGTGGAGGTTGAGCTGATGAGAACCTTTTTATGAGAGGTTCCAGTTTGAAAAATCAGAATCGCCAGTTAAGCAGCAGAAACACAGGAGGTTGCCAACGTAAAGGTTTTATGGAGGAACCATATCATTGAGGAGAAACATTGGGGGTCGAGGCCTACGTAGATCTTTCATCAACCACACAAGGTCAGTTTTTATTTCTTGAGGTTAGATATACGCTTCCCTTAACCTGTTTAGTCGTTGTGAGCAACATATTTAGTCTGGAAAAACTGCAGAGGTGACGGAGGCCAACGACGGCCGTCACGGCACGACGGCCGTCCGTGGAGGTGTCGTTTCAAAACACTTAGAAAATCTGAAATTGAAATTGGGTACTGAAAATCGACTCTCTGAACGCGTGACGGAGTGCAGGACGACCGTCCGCAGGCTCGCCCGGCCCGTCACAAGGCCATCCACTTAAAACAAGTCTCTGTTGCTACGATGGACAGCATGAACGACCGTCGCAGGCTCGACGGCCCGTCACGGGCTACGCCTCCAGTTCGGGTCGGATTTCCTTTACAAACATCACGGTTTAAGGGACGTTTTTTGACTATTTCCTGCTTTAATTAAATAAAAGTTATAGGTTATGTGAATAAGTCTAAGTACTTGGGGTTAAAAGAGGTAACCTTAATTAATTAGTGGATTATTAGTGCCATCGTTTAAAACTTAATTATATAATAATAGGGTACCAGATAGAGGTTGAATAAAGAAATAGAAAGAACAGCAATAGAGAGAGATATCGATCAGGGAGACGAATCTTTTGGAGGATAGCGTGGTTGATCGCAAATTCTTCGGTGACGGTGGTTCTTATTTCTTACACTATACTATTCGTAGTAAACTCTTTCAATATCGAATGATATGTGTTTGGGTAGTACTATAGAGTCGGCCTTTACTCTTTGGTGTATGCAATGATGTGATTTTATATATATGATTGTGATGAAACAACAGCATGATGACCTATTGAATCCAAATCATGGGGCTTGATAAAAAACTAATCTCTTGTAATGTGATCATGGATAAAGAAGCTTGATGACCTAAAGTGATGAATGATGACGCCTTGGTATAAAAGAAGGCTTGATCTTATATAGAATGATATTAGGGGGATCGGAGTGGCAGTACCGACACATAGCATTTATGGAACGGGTGTCACGACCGCCGGAGATGTAGGGATCGAGTGTCGGTACCGACACATAGAATTAGTGGACGGGTGTCACGAACCGCCACGTAGATGTAGGGGATCTGAGTGTCACGTACAAACACATAGAATTAGTGGGACGGGTGTCACGAACCGACACGTAGATGTCGGGATCGAGTGTCACGTACCGACAATTGAATTAGGGGATCGGAGTGTCACGTTCCGACACATAGTAGTATGGGCGATTCGGAGTCAACGTACCGACCCAAGAGGATAAAATATGAATCTTGAAAGTATGCTAATATACTCATCGAAAGAACAGTTTATCCCAAAACGAGTAGGTATGGAGGCTTGAGTCCTCATAGATATGATCGGTGATATTATAAATGATGTTTTGGTACTTGTTGCTATCACAGTTAAGAATATTCAGTTGATTTTATGATATTATCGAGTATTTATATTGTTTTCTATTTGAGTTGGCCGATGGATCCTTCAGAGTACTTTGTGGTTTTCTGACCCCCCACTTTTATGTTTTCCTTTTGGGTTATTTGTCGAGTGCGCAAACGTTCCGTCATCTTCGACTCACATAGTTCAGCCATCTTCGTCACAATCGGCTCTTCATGGTGAGCTAATGCTTCTAGCTTGACTGTATCCCTTCTCATGTTCGCTGCTTGAAAGTTTTGGCATACTAGCTTTATAATTTGTTTTGCTTCTTAGAATACTCTTAGTTTAGTAATTTTATCATAGATGTTCTTGTTGTGATGACTTCCAATTTTGGGGAATTAATAGAAGTTGAATTTTAGAATTATTGAATTGTCTTTTTTTATGAGTTAAGAAGTCTTCCGCATTGCTTTATGTTGATATTAAATTGAAATGTTAGGTTTATATTGGTTTGGTTCCTCACTAGAAGGTAAATGGGGTGGCCAGTCCGCGACTCGATTTTTGGTCGTGCACACTTGGTCTCATGAGCATTAGGTTCGTTGGTCTACATCACAAAAGACCAGGTCTAGTAGATCTTAAAGAACGTCGGGGACGCCTTTACTTTCTTTGAGAAGCTATAAGACTTAGGAAAATTTCATTATTTGCTTTCTTTCTTTCGTGTATTACTGGATCCATTGTATATAGGTGATACAATTTACTGACCATCTTCCTCTATTTCGCAGATGGTTAAGAACAATACAACGACTACGGCCAACATCAACATAGCAAACAAGATGCCAATCTGATCCATCCACTGGGGCTGTACTCGATGCAACAGTGGCAAAAGAGGCCACGGTAGAGGTCATGGGAGGACGTCCTCTAAGAGGTAGAGCACGGCACCTAGCCCTCTGTACTAGGGCGGTAAACTCTTCCACCGACTGAGGAAGTATTAAGAGATGGGAGGCTGGTGAGAATGACAAGTACCAACGAGGACATGCCACCACCAACCTACCCCAGAAGTATCAATCATGTGCTCGCTTATCTTAGGTTGGGTTGTCTGTGGTAAGGCACCCCCAACGTTGTCTGCACACCAAACCTCCGGTTTCATAGGTAGACATGCACCACTATAGCCGCCTCGTATGGATGCCTCATTGACATAGGCAGTTTTCACGCTGACTACTGGGCCTATAATGACCAATGATCATCATTAACTTTTTAGTCAGTTCTTGAAATTAAAACCCCAGTCTTCAAGGGTGCAGAATCTGAGGATGCTTAACTTTTTGCTGGTTGACTGTCATGAGCTACCTAACACGATGGGTATAGTGGAACGGTTTGTGTTGAGTTTCGTGAGTTACAGTTCAAGGTAAACGCCAAAATGGGTGGTGGGCGGTCAATGTTGAGTGCCAACCACATAGGCACCACCTATTTTGCCTCATTCTCTACTTGTTATATGGGAATATCTTCCCCGACCTTGAAGAAGATAGGAAAGGGAGAGTTTTCTTTGAGCCTAAGCAGGTCGATTTCAGTCAATGCATTGAAGTCTAAGGTTTCGTGCACTCCCAGATAGCCACCCAACTATGTTTAGTCAACAAGAGCAATTCGCCGTTTTGTGAGGGGTGAGATTCATAATGCAATTTTCAGCTTACAGGTATCGGCTACGCAAAATCCTTCCAAGAAGTGTAGATTTTGTGTAGAGGTTGAAAGGAGTGAAGCAGATGAATTCACCACGCATCGACATCAGATGTTTCGAAATGGGTGAGTTTTAAAATGGTTCGGTTCTTACTCTAAGGACACGGTTCCGGATGTTACTCTTCACCTATTCAGTCTTCACGACAGACTGTGATTGGGGTCCACCTCAGACCGCAACACTCTTCTCTGATAGACACAGGCCCGACTCAGAGAGTGTTATGGATGTGGGGAGAACTGGACATATAGAGGAATTGTCCACAACAGAGTTATAGACCCCCAATAGCTATAGGCACAGAGTGGGTCATGGTAGAGCCGTTATTCTAGAGGACAGGTGGTCTAGGTAATGGTGGTTCCCACCAAACGGCCTGGTGATGGCAAACTGGAGCACTACCATCACAACATGTAGGGCAACGGACAAACCAAACGAAAGGGCCGCATTGTTATCTTTCCCCTCCCTGGGAGATCAGAGGCGGAGACATCTGATGCTGTCATCACAGGTAATCTTCTAGTTTTTGATTGTGGCTTTCCTATGTTTGATCCTGGATCCACAGTTTTCTATGTCTCTTCCTCATTTGCTTGGTCTAAAATTTCATTGTGAATTACTTGATCCGCCTAGTCGTGTTTTCTTCTTACTTCCGTGGGTGAGTCTGTGTTATTGAAAAGGTATATAGGTCTTGTTTGGTGACTTTGGTGGGGAGTAACACCTATTAGATTTGGTTATCTTAGAGATGGTGCTTTTGATGTATTCTGGGTATTACTTGTCTTCTCCGCAATTCGCGATCTTGGGATTGTAATGCTAAAACGGTGGACGTTATCCAACCTGGCAGATCCGTTAGTGTGGGAGGGTGACGACACTTCCCAATCCGGTGCGTATCATCTCCCTTGCTTCGTGCTAAGAAAATGGTTAGTAAATGTGTTTTAGCTTTCTTGGCACATCTCAGGATGACACTACCCAAGTACCTTCGATTGAGTCCGGTTTCGGTGGTCCCTTGAGTTTCTTGATGTATTCCCTGCGTCTCCGGGTATGCCCAAATATGATAATTGACTTTCTGTATTGAGCTTGAACCGGTACACACACGGCCCCATTTCTATACCCCCTTATAGAATGGGCCGCCCCCCCGCGGAGTTAACGAATTAAAAGCCCACCTTCAAATTTTTGAGCAAAGGCTTTATTAGACCAATGCATCTCCTTGGGGTGCCTGCGGTTTTGTTTGTAAAGAAGAACTATGGGAGTTTTCGGTATGCATAGACACCGCATTGAACAAGTGACTATAAAGAACAGGTAATCCTCTTCCTCGCATTATGACTTGTTCGATCAGTTACAAGGTGCTTGTTTCTCTCTAATATTGACTTAGATCCGTTTATCATCAATTGAAAATACGGGCAACGGATTGCCCAAAGAACTGCTTTTAGGACAGGTAATGGGCCTTACGATTGGTAGTGATGTCTTTTGGTCTTACGAATTCCCTGCTGCGTGCATGATTTTGAATGAAGGGATTTTTTAAGCCATATTAATATCTTTGTGATGTATTTATTGAATGATATACGATATACTACTCCCAATAGTAAGAAGGAACATGAGAGACATTTTTGAGAGTGGTATTGAAACGTTATGGAGAAAAAGCTTTATGCCAAGTTCTCCAGTGTGAGTTTGGCTAGATGTAGTGTCCTTCTTGGGGGAACGTGTTTCTAAGGATGAGTAATGGTAGTCCTTCTAAGATCGAAGTAGTGAAAAATTGGGTAAGACCTACCAATGTGTCGAAATAAGGAGCTTGTTGGGTTAGCAGCTACACCCTACAACTACCGCACCCTACCGCCGATTTGTCAAGGATCTCTTCTATTGCGTCCAACTGACGAACCTTTGACTAAGCAAATGTTCCATTTGTATGGTCTGGATGAGTGTGATGGAAGCTTTCAGAAGCTCAAGACTCTGTTGACGGTACTGCAGCCACTTCTCACTTGTGCCAGTGGAGCATGAATTTCATGTGGTATTTGATGGCATCTTATTCAGGGTTTTGGGTGCAGTGCTAATTCAAGAGAAGATGTGATTGCTTATGCTTCAAGACATTAAAATGCATGAACGTTAACTATCCACTCAATGATTTGGAATTGGCCGCGGTAGTTTTTGCACGACAGCATGGAAGACACTATTATATGGGTTAGTGTGAGGTCTACACGGATCATCGTAGTCTACATGTATGTCTTCACTCATGAGAGAATTGAATTTGATTCTCGGGATGAGATGGATTTGAACTACGAAGGACTACGACATAACTTTTTGTACCATCCGGAAGGCGATGTTTGTAGCGGATTCTTTAAGTAGAAAGGCACGGGAAGCATGGGAATTCTTCACTTGCAGTTCTAAGGCGCCCATTGGCCTAGAGGAAGTTCAGATTCTGGCTAACGACCTTAATGAGATTAGAAGTACATGATAAGGGAGGATTTGTAGCTGTTATGGAGGCAAGACCTTCCTTCCTTGATAAGATTAGGGAAATCAGTTAAATGATGAAAATTGATACCAGATCCGGATAAAGTGTTGCAAGGAGAGGCTAAGAAGCGAAAGTCGATGAATAAGGTGTGTGATGATTAAGAAGGGATGTTTACCTCGTGCTGATGATTTGATCACACTATTCTGACAGAGGCTCATAGTTCAAGGTATTCGATACATCCGTGTGCAACCAGATTGTACCGTGACCTAAAGGCAACACTGTTTTTGGTGAGAGAATGAGCGTGATATTGTGGATTTTATTGCCATGTCCAAATTGTCAACACGGAGTAAAGTATGAACAAACCAGAGCGCCGGAGGAACACTTCAAGAATGCCCCATTCCGGAATGGAAAATGGGAGAAATCGCATGGACTCGTGGTTGGTCTTCCAAAGACATGGGGCAAGTATGACTCTATTTGGGTGATTGTTGATAGTGTTAAACTAAGTCTGCTCATTTTCAATTTCATTCCTGTTAGGTGACTTCAATGCAGAGAAGTTATCCGAAACTTTACTCTCAGAAGTTGTTCGATTGCATGGATTCCATATCCATATATAATAGAGGTACGCAGTTTACTTCTAAGTTTTGGAAACATGGCATGCAGAATTGGGTAATAATTGTTGGACCTTAGTACCCCCCGACCCCGCCGAAGGAAATAAGTGTGGTGCAAGAGACAGCGTTCCATCCTCACCGATGGTCAATCTTAGCGAACGATTCAAGTGTTGGAGGATATGCTTCGTGCATGTGGGATAGAATTCGGTTGCCATTGGGATAACTTCTTTAACCTTGCGGAGTTTTTCATATCCAATAATATCTACCACTCAGCATTGATATGGCTCCCTTTGAAGCATTGTATGGTAAGGATGTAGGTTCTCCCATTGGGTTGGTTTGATGCATTCGAGGTTAGACCTTGTGGTACTGATCTTTGGAGGGATTCGGTATAAAAAGTGGAAATCTATATTCCTAAAAGCTTCTAGCGGCGCAAAGTAACAAAGGAAATATGCAGATCGAAAGGTTAGAGACTTAGATTTCATGAGGTGAACAAGTCTTGTTGAAAGTTTTCACCAATGAAAGGGGTGATTGCGGTGTTGGTAAAAGAGGCACTAAGCCCAAGGTACATTGGTACCCTTTGAAGTACTTAAGAGAGTAGGGGGAGGTGGCTTATTAGAGGTTTAGCCGTGCCTCCAGGGGCTGCAGAGTACATCCGGTTTTCCATGTTCGATTTTTGAAAAAATACCATGGGGATGGAAATTCATATCCTTGGGATTCAGTTTTGCTGGTGATGAGAATTGTCTTAAATGAAGGAGCGCCGTTGTGTTAGATAGAGAAGTTCGCAGAGTTGATGTCAAGAGAGATTGCACTCCATCAAGTGCAACTGGAAGAATCGACCCGTTGAAAGCCACTTGGGAGAAGGAGGCAGATATGCGAGAGATACCCATCTGTTTACACGATTCGGTATTTCCTTTTCGCCACTTGTTTTCCGTCTTGATCGTTTCGGGGACGAACGCTGGTAGACTTGTTTTCTATTGTAACGACCTGTTTAGTCGTTTTGAGGCAACAGATTTAATTCTTTAAAAACTGGCAAGGGTACGGAGGCCACGACGGACCGTCACGGGCACCGACGGACCATCGTGAGGGTCGTTCAAAACCTTAGAAAAATCCTGAATTGGGGGGTACTGAAATCGACATCTCTTCTCTGACTCGTTACGGAGTGGCATGACGGAACCGGCGCAGGCTCGACGGCCGTCACAGGCCTCCACTTAAGAACAATTCTCTGTTTGGCATCCGAGGACACAGACGCCTCCCAGGCTCGATGGCCCGTCACGGTGGCTAACGCAATCCCAGTTTCGTGCGGATTTCTTGACACGTTTAAGGGACGTTTTTGACTCTATTCCTGCTTTAATTATAAAGTTATTAGGTTAATTTATATCTAATTACTTGGGGGTTAAAGAGGTCACCTTAATTTAATTAGTGGCGATATTGCCAATCTTTTAAACTTAATTTATATATAATTAGGGTAAAGAAGAGGTTTGAATAAAGAAAATAGAAGACAGCAAGATAGAGAGAGAGAATCGATCAGGGAGAAACGAAGCTTTGGGAAGGAAGCTTGTTGATCGCAATTCTTCGGGACGGTAGTTTATGGTTCTTTTACACTATTCGTATACCTCTTAATAGCGAATGATATGTGTGGTAGTTATAGAGTCTCCTTAACGCTTATCATTGTGTGTATGCACATGATGTGATTTTTAATATATATGATTGTGATGAAACTAGCATGATGAAAGGCTATGAATCCCAATCTGATAAAAACCTAATCTCTTGTGAAGATTATGCCCTGGTATAAAAAAAGGCTGATGAACTAAGTGTTAGATGAAGACGCCTTGGTATAAAAGAAGGCTTTGAGAATTAATAGAATGAGTTAGGGGACGGAGTGTCACTTACCTACACATAGAATTAGTGGGACGGGAGTCACGACCGACATGTAATGTAGTGGATCGGAGTGTCACGTACCGACACGTAGTGTAGGTGGATCGGAGTGCACGTACCGACCATAGAATTAGTGGGACGGGTGTCACGAACCGACACGTGTGTAGGGGATCGAGTGTCCACGTACCGACACACTTGAATTAGGAGGGGATCGGAGTTCAACTTCCGACACATAGTAGTAGGGGATGCGAGTGTCACGTACCTACCAAGCGGAATAGATAATGAATCTTGAAAGAATGCTAATAGACTCATCTAAGAACGGTATCCAAAACGCGTATGGTATGGAAAAAAGGCTTGGTCCCATAGATAATGATCGGTGATATGATAAATGATGTTTTGTACTTGTTGCTATCACATGTTAAGAATATTAGTTGATTTTAATGATATGTATCTGAGATATATTGTTTTCTATTTTGAGTGGCCGATGATACCTACTCAGTAACTTGTGGTTGTAACTGACCCCCCTACTTATGTTTTCCTTTTGTTTTTATTTGTGGAGTGCAGCAAACGTGCCGTCATCTTCGATCACCGTAGTTCAAACCAAGCCAGTCTTTCGTCACAAACCGGATCTTCAGGGTGAGCTAATGTTCTGCTTGGACTGGATCTCCTTCCCATGTCTCGATGCCTTGAGTTTTGCATATACTAGCTTTTATTTGTTTTAGCTTCTAGAATACTCTTAAGTTTAGGTAATTGGAGCACATATATTTGCTGTGGTGATGACTTCCAATTTTGGGAATTAATAAGTTGAATTTTAGAAGTTATTGAATGTCTTGTTTATTTATATTTAAGTCTTCCGCATTGCTTTATGTTGAATTAAATTGAAATGTTAAGGTTTAGATGTGGTTGGTTCGCTCACATAGTAGGGTAAATGTGGTGCCAGTCGCGGCTTGTTTTGGGTCGTGACCTCCTAAGTCTGACTTTGTTATGACACTCTAATTTTTGTGGCCTAGTCTTGGGGTTTTAAGAAAGTCCATATTGTGTGTTTTTTATACATGCACTATATTATTAATATCAATTCATGCTTGCATTCATGTTGTTGTTTTAGTACATAATAGCGTTGACATGCTTTTTGTGTTGCCTAAGTTTTGATGTAATTGAGTTAAAGTGCGATTGATAATGGCAGTTCCCTCACTTAGATATGAATCTTTCAGATAAGCTTTGTGGTGTGATGTTCTTATACAGAGTAAGTTTGTATGATATCCCACAAAGATTAAAGTTTCAAGTATGTTGAATGTGTTTTTCGAAATACCCTCTTTGTTTTAATGATGTGTAGTGTCATTCGGGGACGAATGTTCCTAAGAGGGGTAATTTAACATTCCATAGATGACTCGTCTGGTGAAGACCTATAATTTTTTAAGAATATGTATTGGGTACATAGACATCCAAATGCTCAATATTGAGTAATATTGGGCATGTTAGAGATTGGCTTAAGTTGTTAGCCCATTTCCTATGTATTACAAGTAATTTAAAGAACACACATTATGTTCAAATCTCCAATGCAAGGTTGTTTAGGAATTGTACCTGCATTGAAGACCCTAATCTTAAAATGTTGTGCATTGTTGCAGCACATTAGGTACGAGGCATCCAAGTGTCAACCTAGTACCATATCACATGATCTTTAAAATGATCATCGTATATTAAGCAGTTCCCAAGGACATAGTGAGATACTTGAACACAAGTCCGCAGCACACAGTTCAAAGCAACATGTGCTAACCCGGCCCAGATAATAAACGCAATCCCAGTGATTTTGTTAAAGAGGTAGGGGCAAGGCGCGCGCGGGTGAAACCCGTAGGGTGGCTTCCCTACAAATTCTATGTTCTAACTAACTTACTTAAATATCTTACTAACCTAGGACTAGCTAAAATAAACTAACTAGTTTGCCGGAAATCCTAAGACCTAACCGTGTAAAAAATGTTTAGTAACTTACTAATGAAACATCCTATTACCTAGCATAGAATGGTCCAACGGGGTTTGTTATGGTCCTAGTGACTTAGGGGTACCTTATTAATTACCCTACGTAACTTAATTAATTAAATTAGCAACTTAATTTATTAACGTAAATCCATGGTCAAACCCGAACTCTTAGAAATTTTTTAGAATATGGCTAAGTCAAATGCTCTCCTATTTTTAGTCAATTTAGGAGGGACGTTTTTGTAATTATCTAATTATTTATTAATTAAGAATAATTACCCTTGTTGAATTTTGCCCAATATTCATGTCCTAACGCAGACTCAAGTTTCACTAGGTATGAAAACTCGCGCTAAAACCCAATGAACAAACGTGAGAAAAATAGAAAGATACTCTCGGATCTTCTTAGGAAATCTCAAGGCAAATTCTTCAAGATTATCGTGCAAAGTATAGAGTGATCTTCATTGATTTAATTCTATTGTAAGGTATGGGTTTTCTCTTTTGGATTCCTTTCTCCAGGAGGATTTTCAAATATTTATAATTCAATAAAATCCGAAACTAAGGTTCCCAATGAAATTTTTGAATATTCATCTCCCTAATTTTCCCTATTTTCAATTGTAGTAGTATGTATAACGCAAAATATCGAGAATGTCATTGGTATGTGGTGCTAACTGATTATTATGTTTAGGTTTCTATGAATTGATAATATTTAATAAGGCCTATAGGTTAGATCCATATGATTAGAATGCCATTTTCATGAGATAAAGAATGTTGTAAAGCCTAATTGTGTTCGAGAAGATTAAATTGTTATAAGTTGTTTATGAATTTAGTTACCGTTAAAAGGAATGGAGGTTTTCGATTAACATTCGTGTGTTTCAGTAGATAGGCTTCTAAATGGTTGGAATGAATGTTCCAAAAGAAATAAGAAGAAAATCAAAGCAGTTTCATGAATCCCTTTTTTTCATGCAAATCACTTTATAGGTTGTCCAAACTAAGAACTGAATTATTCCTATGGATATAATCAAATGTTAAAGTTGTCTGATAAAATGGTGAGATTACTATAGTATATAGATGAAATAATTGTCTTGGTTAGTGATAATATCATGACTAGTGTTTAATTAAAGTTTGGTTTAAGCCAACAAATTGGCCAGCAATATTATTTCCAAAATATGTATGAATTAGCCAATGAGTAAGTCATATCAATCTTATATAGCCAATGTAAATTATGATCTTTCTAGTAAGGCCAAATACATGTTAAAGATTGAGTTGACAAGATGTAACTCAATGAACTCATAACCTTGGGTATGCCAATTATTGGGACAAGTCCCAACATACCCCCTATCTAAAATAAATTGTGAACATAGTAGCACATTGAAAAGTCTTATAACTTTCATAAAGATGGTACAAGACTCCAAATAACCACAAAAATTTGAAAAAATATCAGGTAAGTATGAAATACTAAAACTTATTATTTATGATATTGACGTAGAATGGGTTGTTACAGGAAGTGAGACAATCCTCATTGCACCTAAACAACTATGTCAAATATACTCCAGCTAATGGGTGTTAGAATCGTGAGACAAAGTCTCATTCACCAAATAATGATCATGTAGATTTCAGTCACATTCATCAAGTAAAAGGGTAAAGTCATCAATGAGCACGCATAACTAATACTAGAAGCAAGCTTTCATAGTTTATGAGTCAACTCTAAAAGTTTTAAAGTATAAGAAATTGAGTTAAGCAAAGATAGACAAGTAATGAGCATGTGCAAGAACATGTAATCCTCATAATATAAGACTACCACCAAGGTGTATAAGGGTCTCTAAATTCTCTTAGTCTTTTAACTATATCGCCATCATAGGTTACTAGCTAGTGGATCCACCTAATCAAGCTAGAAAGTATTTGATTTAACTTTGGCCCGTGAACTACCTCTTTTTAGTGTGGGGAAGACAGTCGATGTCATGTTAGCTCACATGATCTATGTCGATTAAATTCTAAAGATTTAATTAAGAAAAAGAAACAAAGAAAGAAATAAAGAACTAGGAAGATGAGGGGTGTTCGTATAGGATGAACAAAGAGTGAAGGTTAGACGAAGTAATGATGTAAGTCATTCTTAGAATTGCCACACCAGTATCCCAATGGATGTTTAAAAGAATATCCAAGTCAACTAGCAGTTCAATGTGAACATGAGATCAAGAAGAGAAATTAAGTCAAGTGCACTATAAGTAAGCAAAGCATAAGTATCATCAATCATCACTGTTTTATTAAGAATGAAAATTTTAAGTATTGTCTTATGCCAATCAGGGAGCAAAAAAAAAAAGACTCATAAATTTTGGTATGAAATATATACCCAAGACATCTTTATATTAATGCCATGATCAAATATGTCATAGCCAATAAATATTGGCTTATAAAGACTTTGATGCACAATTTAACAGAATGAAAGAATAACTTATGAGTAGGGTGTCAAATCATTTTCCTTATCTTTTGGATACTTAATTGATTCATTGTAGAGGGGACTACAATGAATCATTGCAACTCTTACGTACAAATATAGGACAAAGGAGACCATTGAACAACATAACAAAATGAAGAAAAGACTTAAAAATAATCTAAGTATAGGAGAGGAGCACTCGGCCTTAGGGGAGCAAAATTATTAAAATTTGCTTCTGTTGTTCTAAAATTATGTTAATGATTCCATGTTCTTATGTTCATAAAGAAAATGAGTTATGTGCTTTAAATGAATCAAAATATGTAATATTCATAGCATGATTCATAAATAACTAATTAGGAAAGTAAGGTGACATCACTTTCCGAAGATGGCATGTTTCTATAGGAAGAGCTTTCCTTGATCACGCATAGTCCTTATGTGTTTATGTGAATACACCCTACTAGGAATAGTGTGTACAACCCATATACAGATACTAGTTTTTAATAGGTGCAGTTCTTGACGAATATTAACGATCAGTGAATCTGTAAGGGACTATTTCCTCTCAGACTTTGTTAGGGGTGCCTCTTTGAGTTTGAGATCGCCTAACGCTTGTACTCTAGCTATGACGTTAGACATGCTTATGGATGTTGTCCCCTGGGGTTCCTTTTAAGCATTTGTTCAAGATTTTGGGGGGGGGGGGGGGGGGGGGGGAATTAAGTACGGTTTGGCAATGATAAATAATATTATGAAATTCTTCATTTCAATTGTCAATCTGTTAATAGATGGTTGTTTAGTTTGAGCTGTTAGTATATAACTCTTATGCAAGAATTATATCATTTCTAAGTACACTTCAATAAATTTAAAAAGTTTTAAATTTTTTGCCAAACTTAACTGTATGATTTTGATGAAAGCTAAGAAGAGGCTTGTCTGCGACCTCAAAGAGTTTGACGACGCCGGTCTCATCCGACTGTGACACTTTGTAGCAAAATCACTACAATGTTTCCTCCGGTCATCCTCCTCAAAACATACCAAACTTCTTAGTAACCATATCTTTCATACACTTCGCATAACCATGCATTTCTTCAAGCAATTATATCTAAGGTACATGGATGGAAAGATGTTTTAACATAGTAATAAAATACCAGTATTTCCCATTCTCGGTCTTCTTCACCAATATTAGCAGGAATGGTGGTGGTGGTCTATGTAATGCCCCTAAATGAACAAAGGTGAACTAAATCCTCGTGGTTGTTTCTTGATTTTTTTAAATTTAAACTAAGTTAATTTAGTGTCCTTAGACAGTGTGTGAAGTTTGGTTAATTTTGGAGTTCAATCGACCAAAAACGTCCATGATGTTCGGAAAGTATGCCTTAGAATATACTAGTGTGTCTTGTTGTGTTTAGACGAGTTTTACGTATTCATTTTACTTGAAACTTGCAGTGGATGTTCCTAAGACTTAGAAGAATTATTTTGGGACTTTAACGACTGGGAAAGACCCTACCCAGGACTCATAAGGGGCCCTAGATGAAGGGCCCAAGACATGGGAAATATCTACCAAAAGCAGTGGCCATCGACGACCCCAACGACAGTCCATTGGTCCCTCAACGGTCCGTCGACCTAGGGTTTCGATTGGACCAGTGAGTTCAAATTTTCCATGTTTCATTTGGATGTAAGTATCCACCAACGAACCCTAACAACGGTCTGTTGGCCTAACGACGGTCCGTTGGTGAAGGTCCGTCGAGGAGGCCTGCAAATTTGTGAAGATTGCTGCCAATTTGGGGTGTTTTATGTAAATACACCCCAAGTATTTTACGACACTAGGTGGATAATAATAGTGTTTTTTAGGTTATATTAAAATAGTTTAACACCCTAGACCTAGACAAGACCACTTTTTTCAAAGTATTCAAACTCTCTCTCTAAAGATAAACTCTCTCAAGACTCCATTGAAGACTAGAGGTCAAGGAAGGATGGTTAGACGTGTATCTTCATCAAAAACTCTTGTATTTTGTTTCCTTAAGTGAGGTATAGTGTTCATTTTTGAATATCTTTCTATTCAAGAAGCCAACTTCCAAAAAGGGTTTTTAAAAAGCAAACCCTTCTACCTTTAATTCTGGTAGAGGTCCTACTTTGTAATTTAATTTTATGTATTTAGTTTTGGTTGAATTTATTATTTTGATGTTAAACTCTAATGACACTCTTGTTTATGCATACTTCAACCTTTGGTCTTTGAGATTGGGTTTATGTGAGCATGATTGCAGTAGATAATGAACTTGGGTCTTCTTGTCTTTGTCATGTTGTATAGCTACTTACTGCCAAAATATCCTTAATATTGTGACTATTAATAAATTCTTATGAATGAGTGATGGTTTGAATTGCTGTTTTAGTTTTACTTAATTATATAGTTCTTATTATAATCTATATTGAGTGGTATGGTCCATTTATGGATACCGGTACTACTTGAGGAACCTTATGTTATATTTAGTATGTTTTGAATATGTATTCCTTGAAGGTCCTATATGTGAAATGCAGAGATGTGAATGGGTCTTTTATTTGTGTTTTGTGTCAGCTTTAATTGCTGCTGACCTAGTTTAAGTCTAAATGATAATTGATTATGATATGCACGTAGGTGTTCTCTTGCTGAACGCCAGTTAAATATGACTTTAGTATTGAATTAAAATGAAATGCTTTCTTATATGCAGGGGGTGTGGCACTGTACACACACACTTTAAAGACTTATATACTTATTGAGTAAAAAGGGGATTTCTTGAGGTGACACACTTTGTTGTTAAGATGTGTGTCTCGTACAACCTCTCTATTCTAGTGAGCTTTCTATGATAGACTACTAGGTTTGAAATCCGTGGGAAGTTTCTATGCTAGCACCGAGAGGATTGAAGGAGAGTTGTGATTACACTTCGTGAGTGAGATGTTTTATTTCCATATTTCCTCTGAGTATGAGTACTCTCGTTAGTAGAGATAATTTGCTTAGTATCCATCTGCCTAATCCCTTGCTAGGTGTCCACATAGATGTAGCTATTGGGAAAAGCCATAATAAAGCAAGAAACACTGACCTTACTCGAGGAAAGTATGGATCCCTTATCTGATAGGGTTATATCGGGGATTCATATTCTTTCTCTGCTGGTCTATGTCGGTGAGCAAATCCCCCACGCAAAACTTATTGAACTAATCTTCTAAAAAATATACTACTTATGTAGTGTGGTATGGGACGCTATCTACTATTCTGCCAGGTAGGGACCTTCCTAAAGGGAAGACTTGGTGCCAAACCTTCTAAAAGAATTTACTACTTAGGGTAGCTGGTGGTATGGGACACTATCTACTCATTGCACCAAGTAGGTATTCCGAAAGGGAAGACTTTAATGGTTTGTTGGGTGTCTTTTAATGTATTCCCAATGATTTAGGGTCTTGTTTCTACCGCGTTTCAGTTGTCTGGGTAGTTTTTATCATATGATTACAGTATTATGTAAAAGGTTTTGACAAAATTTCACCTTATCCTGGGTTATTACTTCGGTTAACAATTTAGTAGGTTAAGTTTCTTTTTTTTTAAAAACATGTTGAGGTTTTTCGAACTTTTCTAAGTCGAGTGTCCCGATTAATTCCAGCTAGGGACTTGGGAAGCCTGAGTGCGGTCGAGTAAGTCTAAGGTGGCGATGAAAGACTACTTGGTGTTTCCGCCGTTCACAAGATGATTGAAAGTTTGATAATATCAATATGTGGTTATAAATAAAGTTTTTAATATCCAATACTATATATTTGTCTAATCATTGTTGATAGTTTACATGAATCTTGTATCCGCTGTCCAAAGATATTTTTGTATGATAATCATATTTATGAACTAGCCTAAAGACAACATAATCTATTTTTCATGAATAATTCATATTGCTAACAGTGTTTAATATTTCTATTCTAAAAAGAAAGTAAACTTCAAAATTGGTCTATTCCGCAAAGACCTTTCAAAAGATTTACCAAATAGGTAATTTTAAAATTATTAAAATTACTAATATCAAGACTTGTGAGTCTACTTCCTTCTTCTATTTATAATTCTTATATAATATAAACCTATTTATATTAATGTTGATATTGATGAAATCTAAAAAAATATTTTAAATTTTCTTCATATTGGTCTTATACTTGCTGTTAAGACTCTTTTCCGTAAGTTCTAACAATATTCCTATTTGTCTTATTCTTAGATGATGCTTAGACTTGTCAATTTTTGATGATTCTTTTTAGAATCCTGAAATAACCATCGCTAAGGTCCCAGTTTACTTCAACTATTATCCTAATTTTTCGATTGATATGATAACCCTAATGTCATTTATACCTTGACTCTGAACGTGAAAACAAAGAACACAATGATGGTAGAAAAGTAATGTTTTCTCTTGTCCCTTTCTATAGGTTTCTCCATATATACAAACAAAATTGACTTTTGATTGAAATGTGACCCTACTACTATTCCACCTCTCATTCCACGAGTCATAACGTTGTTGAAATGGATATATTCATTACATTTGGTTCTATAGTTAACAAAACTTTTTATTTCTGCCACTATTATTTGTAGTTTTTTTTTCCTATAGGGGAATCTAATCCAAGTACATTATTTAATTTTATTGTGAAGTGTGTTTCATTCCATAAAGTTTTCTTCCTCATATTTGATGAAGCTTAATCTTTTATTGTAAGTGATTGTGATTCATGTATCTATTGCAATTTCTATTTGCTATTTGGTGAATTTTTTTACATTTGTTACAAATTACAGTTTTTTTTCCCTTTCTACAGGTTTTTTCAAATACTTTTTGGAATTGTTGCTTGTGAATTGTGATATATTTGATAGCACACAATAACAAATATACGATAACTAATATGGAACAATAACGAAGTTTGCTAAAAGAATTCAACAGATTGCTCTATTCTTGAACATTTAGTAAATTATTTTGAATGTTTTTTCTAAGGTACAAACAATTTGTATGTCATTGAAATCTTCCTAGAAGACTCAATTAGTCCACTTTTTTTGTCGCAATTTAAGTATATTGTAATATTTCTCTGTGTCTTCTTTTTAGACATAATAAGCGATCAAGTTTTCTTGAAACAAAAATATATCTTAAATATACTATAAAAATAATAATTTTTATAGGCTATAAGTATAGAAATTAACGAAGAGTGCTAGAGCCTCGATCGACATTAATTAATTTTCATTCAATTATATGTTGCTATAAAGTTTATGGACATTTATAGAGAGTACCAATTACCTCTGAAAATATATAATTAACAAAAAGTAATATCTTAATTTTTGTTAGAGATCATTTTTACTGTAGTGATAACTCTTTTTATTTTGATATAGTTTTTTGTTTTTATAAAGAAGTGAATACTCTTCTTTTTGATTGTTTTAATTAAATCTGTGAACAGTTAACATAGACAAAACCTAATAGATTATCTTTTTGAAAAATATGTTTAGCAACATGCATTTTCTTATTGATTGCAAGGAAAGTACATTTATATTTTTTATTATTTTTTTATGTTTGTTAGTTCAGCTGCTCATAAAATTAATGCTGTTGAGATTGTTGTTGTTAAGCAAAATTTTTTTTATAATATATAGTTTGTAATAATTTCATCAGATGTCACCTACTACTTGGCTGATAATTACACTAATTCTTTGTAATTGCATACAATATCCATATCAATAACTATGGTTCAATTCTAAATAAGTTGGGGCTGGTGATATGACACCAAGCAATTGTGATGACTACTCTGAGACAATGAGGAAAAACATTTATGATAAATCCAATTTTAGTGTGATTTTTAACATATGCATTATAAGCCATACTGTAACAAAAACAGATTGATGGAGGTTTATAATAAATGAGCATGAAGGCCTTCCATTTAAGTTTAGTTAATTATGTTCTTTTATGGAAGTGATGTTCCACTTACTTTGGAGTGTTGTTGTTTGAGATTTTTTGGTCTCTTGTTTAATGTCTAATGTTGTTAGTTATAACTTTTTGGAATTTAGAAAATTTCATTGCTTCTGATCAACTATTTCTACGGATATTCTTAGACTTTTTTCTTATAGTTAAAATATCTCGATGACATATAATTTTTCTAAATGAAAAATAGAAATTAACAAATATAGAACTTTTAGAAATGTAATATATGCATCAAAAATATAAATATTATTGAATGATCATATGAAGCTTAGTAAGCTCAATTTTTTGCGAAGCACGAGTTATTTACTTAGTGTGTATATAAATCCATAAGATTGCTTTTTTCTTTCAATTTTTTTTCATAGTTACATTTTTAACAAATAACAAAACAAAAATTATCAATAAGTTCAATACCATAGGTTTTACGATCCTTTGTAATAAAAATTTTAATTGCATTATTTTTGTCACAACTGTGTTTCAAACTTTTCTTTTAGTACATGGTGTTATGAACTTTAAAAATCACTATCTCGTTGAAAGGTTCTATACGTCTGCGAAAGCTGGACGACATATAATCAAAAGTTCAGGATGATGTGATCCAAGTCAATGACGAGGCAAAGCAGTTCCTTGACTTTGTCCATCGAGTCAGTAGCACGCTTGCAAAGGGTAGGAGGAGTCAGTTTTGTTTGAAGATCGAGGAACGTAGTGTCGGACAATTTAAAGGAGGTTTGGACCGAGAGGACAAGAATCGACTCTACTAATAGAGGTCTTTTGTTTGTAATATTCTAATGTAAATGCAGGTCATTTATGATAGCTCTAATATTTGTACCTCTGGCTTCATTCTACTTTGGACTGTTTTTTCAAGAGCCAAGTGTTTATCGAAAGTAGTAATCTACCTCTAAGGTAGTGTTAGCATTTGTTTATAGAGACAGCAAAGGGGAAGAATGGGTGGGGGCGGGGAAACTTAACGTTATGTTGGGTTGTTACGGAGTGTGTTGAAACAATTTATTTTTAAATTAAGCATGGCAAGGTGTGAAAAAAATTTATACCTCTTGTCTTTCTCTACTCTTTCAGCTAAAAGAGTTGAAGCTTTTGATATTCTCTCTTTGTGTAATGTTGTCACAAAAGTATCTGTTTTTGTGATTAAGCGAAAGGTTGAGGTTTTAGCTTGATTTCGAGTGTGAGTATTAAAATAATTTGATCATAAAAAGAACAAAATTGTTTCTTAGTCTTGGAAATAATTTTGAAATCATTTGTAAGCAAAATTAGATTCAATTATATATATGTTTTCGTAGACTTGTTGATGTTATATGATTTAGAAAAATATCAATTGAATATAGAGTTAAACTAGTTCTTCATTCTTATAACAATGTAATGATATGTAAAATATATGTATTATCAAAAAACAGATGAAGACAATGACATAGCATAAGTGGAGCGGGGGAGGGGAGGATTTAAAAATTAAAAGATTGTAATGCAGCGTGGAACGATCATTAACAAGTTAAACATCAACCCACCCGCCCCACCTCTTTTCCTTACATTCTACTTTTTTGAAATCCAACTTAGTTGGATTGCCTTAGGTTTGTTGTGTTGTAATCCTGAAATGGCTAAATTTTTACTAACTACCTCAAAAATAATGTTAAAAAGTAGTAAATTATTTTTAGTAAGTGTTACTCATAAATTTATGGAAAAGAGAAAGTGTGTAAAAAGAATAATTATTGTTAGATATGCATAAATTTAAAATCAGGAAACACATTCCCGCAATTCAACACCCATAAGGTTAAAAACATATTTTGAGTTCTCTAAAAAAAATTGTTCTCCTTCAATAATTCTAGTTACATATTTGGAATAATATGGCTTTTAGAATTATATTTATGCTCTTCAACTATGGGTGTCCATAGGTATAAACTTAAACTTATATAAAGTTGAATAAATAGACACACATGTCCTACATGTCATCCTATATAGAATTTTTTGTCCTACGTGGTGTTCTACGTGTATTGTGTCATATAGGACTCATGTGATAATTTATTTAAAAGTTAAATAGTTAAAGTGTCATTTTGTGCATTATGAAAGTTAAAAGTCAAAGTTAAAATTTGAAGACATTTTGGTCCCATGTATATATTAGCCCTTCATATTTTATTATATAAACACTTTAAAATTGTATAGTGACATTGATTATCTATTAAAAAAATATTATTTTTGAAAAAACTAATACAAAATTCCTAAAAAGAATACTGCCAACATACATAAATGTGTGCCTGTTTTTTAAAAAGAATAGCATAATAATGAAAATGAGTAACTAAAGAAAAAAATTATTTAAAGATAAGCAATTCACTACATTTGGGTAGAGAGAGAAAGTATTATTTAATGATAGAGGAATAAAAGACAAAATGGTGTATGCTTGCAGATGAATGAAGTCCAACTATGTTTGAAATCCTCAGCATGGAAATTTGCAATCGAAAAGAAAAAAGTACATCTTAACTTAGTCTCAATTAATAATTAAACATTAAAACGTGTTCGTACTATATCTAATGGACACACGATAGTGCTGTTATAAATAAAATTTGAACGGGCATATATGAATAATTTTAACACAATCATGCAGTAATTATCACACCATCTTATATGTTTGACGCAAATAGTGTTTCCGCATAAAATAACTATTGGTTTTTTGTGTAATCATTTTTCACAATGATATTTTTTTGCTATTTGTATGGTGAGGTAGAGATTGAAATAAAATTGACTTCTAGATATTACAAAGTTGAAGACATGTTGATAACATTGAGGAAGAACTTATGAATTTCACATAAAGTAACTATACTTGTAGAAATATATCACAAAAGTTAACTTTTGATTTTTTTTTTAAAATATGATCATCAAACTACGTAAATATTTTCAACAAGGTAAAAACTAACAAAAAAAATTTAACATGGTTTTATACATGTATCTTTTTACGATCCATCTTTAGACTCAATATCCAATAACCCATTTTATAAAATTTAATCGACCTCTTTCAAATGGATCCTGAATAATACTTATTATATTCATGTTATTTGAACAAAATGAAGCTCTAATATGATAATTGAATTCTACTTGTTCATTGATAATATGATAAATCGACTCAAAATAATGTGCATTCATCTTTGATATAACCAATGACATTTCAATGTAGCTCCAGCGAAGGCAGGGGGCTGAGACAACGGACGTTACAATAACATATATGATTCGGATATGTCATCTTCCATCCTCGACTTTATTTTATTTGTCTTTACCTATTCTAAAGTGTGTGTTCATTGTGCTTCTCGTACATGTATGAGTTCTGAGCATGTGGCACTGCCATTGCATGTGTCGACCCTTGTGTTTGAATCTTTAGAAGTGGATTAGGAGTATTTTGATCTTGCTTAATTAAAGTCTAGGGGAATGGCACCCTAGGTGGCCTTATATTGTGAAATATGCTTGATTTTCACGCGATTCTGGGCATGGATAGTTATCCACCTAACACATGGTTTTAGATTGTTTCTCTAACTACGTTACTTTAGTCATGCCTGACATTCTCCTGGTTGTGTTGCGGGGCTCCATTAATATCACAAAGGTTTTAGTTATATATTTTTTTTCAGGCTTGAAGGCTAGTAGCAAGATGCTATTTATCCTATTTGTCTTATGTGTAGGATGTTAGGATGGGGGTCCCTCCAGATGATTATTTTCATGTCCTCCATGATATATAGATGCGTTTCTTATCGACTTAACTAGCCTACCCCAAACATGATATTTATTTCCCTATTGAACTTGAACCAGGTACTTGACCTCTTTATATTTATTTCCCTTACGTTTTGCCTTTGGGTGCTCCCGTCCTTATTCTAAAGAAGAAGGACACTCAGATGCACTTGTGTATTCATTATAGGCACTTGAATAAGGTGATTGTGAAGAACAACTGACATATACCTATGATTGATTTTCTATTCATCAGCTTAAGGGTGTTGAATGTTCTCGACGTGGTTACCAGCAGTGGAGGATAACGGTAGCAATCCTCCATAAGGTTGAATTCAAGACTCCTTATGACAAGTAAGAGTTACTAGTGATGTTTTTTACGTATGGTCCTACAACTTTCATGAACTTCATAATGCTGGTGTTAAATCGTATCTTGTTTTTTCATAATTGTGTTCATATAACACCCCATATTCAAGCTAGGTATAAGGAACAATGCATGATGGCCGACCATGGATCGTGCGTTGGACCATGTACTGTAGGTGGTTCCGTGGAGAGGACATACGAAAAATTCTCCATATCAGGTCTACAACCAGACCCATGGACTGTAGGTGGGTCCACGATCCGTGGTCTAGGGCTAAACTCTTTGATAGAGAACCACGGTGTACAGGACAAACCATGGTTCTATCCACGGTCCGTTGGTGGGGGTTATGTGGGTGACAAATGACAGTTAAACTCAATTTTGTAATCTTTTCTTATTTTAATTCAATCAATGTGGTTTTATTTATCTTAAATTTATACCACCTATATAAGGATTTTTTTACCCTTAAACTCACTCAATTTTTTCATTCTCTCAATTACCAAGCGAAAACCCAAAACTCCTCTCAAATATTCTCTGCCTACAAGTTGGAAGAAGAAAGAAGAATTTGGAGCTATGTCAAGACCAGTTCTCCCAATATTCAAGCTTTTGAGGTATTTGTGACCAAGGTATGATGTATTTTCATCCATGAGATATCCTCCCTTGGAGTCCCTTAGAATTCCACAATTTGAAGAAGAATTTCTACAATTCTAGTTAAGGTTTCTCCCGTTGTTGTGGGTTATGATGAATGTTTATTCAATTGTATGGATTACGATTGTTTATGATCAAATTGGTAGAATTGCGTGTATTTAGGATCAAATTACATGTACCAATGCCTATCCTATAATTTAAAGTTGAATTGATATAGTGGGTTTTATTCCATGCGAGGGGAACTATATGAGTTAGATATATCCTTATAGGATTGATCAAATATTTTTAGAATTGATTGATATTGAAGCATATATAATGAATATGATGTTTTTTACTTGATATTTAAGCATCAATGATTATCATGAGATGTAGTGCTTTGAGAGTAAAGCCTAGACTATAATTGTTGATTGCTGATATTATATTATGGAAGGGATAATTCCTATAATAAATGGATAAGAACAATTATATGAATGTGAAATTTCTACTCACATGAATGATTTTAGGTTTAAAGATTGCTCACCTATAATGAGTCTGGACTAAAATACAATTAGGAATGATGAGGGTAAAGGCGATTACCCTTAACCTTCATATGAAAGGATATGAGGAGACTTCCGTACTCCTTAGAATTTAACAAGAGGTGAGTCTCCAAATTCTTATTATCATGAATGGACATAGAGCCGAGTGCCTATGCTCCTTTTGATGATGTGGAGGCAAGTACATGTGTCATATGATTAGTTTGTAGAGGCGAGTATCCACAATCTTAAAGTAAGTAAAGAAAGAGTCGAATACACATTCGCCTTTATAGTTTAGGCATTTAGGGAAATCCCCATGCCTAAAAAAATAAGTATGAATAATGTGATTATGTTATTTAGTTGATTTTTTAGAGTGTTGCTCGATATCCCTTCCATGATGTAATCATTACTATAGGCGGATAACCTATGTCTTCAATAATCTTTGTTGAGGTTACTAAAGAGAGTATTCCTCTTTCATTATGATGATTATTATGTATCGAATGCGCTCAGGACTTATATCATATGTTGACTAATGCTTATCTTCATGTTGTTTATGCTAGCCATCATATTAGTTACTTGATCGTACAAACTCATACTCTTGCCTACATTCTTATCAAATGTAGGTTCAAGTACTCCTGATTCACACACTTGTGGATTTCTTGTTAGTGTCTCAAGAAGTGAATCTTTGTTGAGTCCTCATTGTTTATGAGGATTTGATAACTCTTTTATCTCTTTGAAGTATTTATTTTCATATAGGAATATTGTATTGTATGAATCCCAAGATTTATCTTTAAATGTTTGATAGTTTGAGAAATTTTTGTTAGACTTTCGCTAATTTTATAAAAGTACTTTGATTGAATTAAAAAGTTTTAAGGTGGGCCTGACCTCTTCCTTTCTATTTAGAAAGTAAAAGTCCTTGCCGGTGTGACAGTATGAGTAGACGGTTCTCTTCTCTTTCAAGGTTCATAATCGGTGCTATTGAATCTGCAGTTAAGGGAATATCGCCAGTTCTTTGAAAAAGTGTTCCACTCCCGCTCATTTATATTACTTTATGTTATGATATGCTTTATGGCTTCTATGAGGCCTCTCGGGGTCTTATATGCCTTGTTATATCTAGGGGTACCTTGGGATATCACAAACTTGGTAATCAGAGTACAACGTTTAGAATATTTCTAGCATGTCTCAAACCACGTGTAGTAGAATCTTGTTCATAAGTGTGAAGCGCGCCACATTAATGAATGAGAGGCTATTATATGTTTAGAAAATATCACTTCTTCAATTCTGCAAGTTGTGCTACGAGGTTTAACTCTATTTATCTTTCTCTAAATCCATGCCTGCTGGTTTTCGGGATATGACTACTAGAAGGGCTAATGCTAGAATGTTAGGGGAAGGAAATATTGAGCAAGAGTTTCCGCTCCAAGATCTTCGTCAAGCTTCGATTGAACCACTAAATGAGAATGTAAATACTACGGAGTTTAGTTCGGTATTCAAAGTATTGTATCAAGCCATGATGGCACAAGCTAAAATAGATTGGTATCCCCCGTGAACCCAAGTGTTGGCATGATAGCGACTAGAGTTAAAGATTTTACAAGAATGAACCCTTTTAAATTTTATGGCTAAGGAATGTCCTTGGTTTCTAATCAATGATGGAAGATGGGTCAAGTCTAGTCCTCCAGCTCCCTTCGAGCTGGTCCAATTGGTCGAGGTTTGAACTTCTCCTTAGCAAACCCTTGTCACGCTCTCAACACTAGAAGTAATCAGACTTTCCCTGGATGTTTGGGTTGTATATTAAAAGTTCCCATATAGATGTGATTATTTACGTTGATCCGATGCGACACATTGGTCATTTGTTACTCCTTTTGTAGCTACGAGATTCGATATCTTCTCGATGTATTGTTAGAGACTCTTTTTCTCTCAACCCACGTTGGTGATTCTGTGGTGTAAGAGAATTATGACAGATTTTGTTTCCTTTCCATTTTATCTTGGTTGATTTGATAAAACATGACATGATATATTTCGAGTATATCTTAGGTATGGATTGGTTGTTTTCCTATTACACCACAATTTATTGTAGGACTAGAGTAGTCAAGTCTCAGTGTCTAAATGAGTCTATGCTTGAGTGTAAGGGGGAAATTCTATGCCTAGAGGTCAATTTATGTCTTACCTAAAATCAAGGAAAAAGATTTCGAAGGGTAGTGTCTAACATATAATGAGGGTGAGGGATGTGGAGTCCGAAACGTTTATGTTTAAGGTGATCCTAGTTGTAAAAGAGTTTCCAAAATTTTTTCTCAATGATTTACCCGGTATTTCTCCCGAAAAGGAAATAGACTTTGGGATTGACCTTCTCGCCAATACCTAACCTATCTTTGTTCATCCTTATAGAATGAATATGATGGAACTTAAAGAGTTGAAGAAATAGTTAAAGTACTTATTGGATAAAGGTTTCAATTGACTGAGTATCTCTCAATGAGGTGCTCTAGTGTTGTTTGTTAATAAGAAACATGATTTACTTTGTATGTGTATGGACTACCGCCAATTGAAAAAAGTGACCATCAAGAACAAGTATCCTCTTCTGAGAATACTTCACTTATTTGATAAACACCAATGGACGAGTTATTTCTCTGAAATTGATCTCCTTTGGCCGGGTTATCAGCAATTGAGGGTGAAAGAGGAAGATATTCAAAAAAAATGTATTTTAGAAATTGATATAGTAATTATGAATATTTTTTTGTGACTTTTGGTTTGACTAATTCCCTGGCAGCGTTTATGGATGTAATGAAAAGGGTGTTTAGACAAAACACTTATATGTTGGTAATTCTGTTCTTCAATAATATTTTAATCTATTTAAAAAGTGAGAATGAGCATATTGGTCATTTGAGGATTGTGTTGCAAATTCTCAAGGACTAACATGTAACGACCGTTTAGGGGATGGTTGGTCGTTTTGAGCGATCGAGATTTTTATTTCTGGAAAAATGGCTGAGGCGACGGACCCACGACGGACCGGTCAGTTGGCACGACGGACCGTCCAGGTTCGTCGTTTCAAACCTTAAAAATCTGAAATTGGTCTGAAATCTACTCTCTACCTCACGACGAAATGGCAGACGGACCGTCATAGGCGGACGGACCGCACAGCTCTATGGTGGAAATTGATTCTCCTGACGTTGCTACGAACCTGCAGGAGGACCGCCGCAGGGCACGACGGGCTTCACAGGTATAGTAACCCAGTCTGGGTCGATTTCTTTACACGTTTTAAGACGTTTTGGACTATCCTACTTCAATGATCAAGTTAGAGGTTAAATTTAATAAGTCTAATTTACTAGGGGGTTAACAGGAGTAACCTTAAGTTAATTAGTGGGTTATTATTGCCATCTTTTACACTTAATTATATGAATTAGGGTAACAGAAAGATGGTTTGAATAGAAAAATAAAGAACAACGATAGACATAAAAAGAATAAGATAACGAGTAGAGAGATCGAGAGCATGAAACGGCTATCCAAGGCTTTTGAAATATGCTTGTTGTCGCAATTCTTCGTTGCGGTAAGTTATGGTTGTTTTCACACTATTCGTATAAACTCTTAAGAGCGAATGATATGTTTGGGTAGTTTATAGGGTCGTTCTTTATGCTAAATTGTGTGTATGCATGATGTTATTTTATATAATGATTTGATGAAACCAGCATGATGAAGCCTCATTTGATCCCAAATCTTGATATAAAACCTAACATCTCTTGATTATGATGATTCCTTGGTATAAAAGAATGCTTGAGAACTAAAGTGAGAGATTATTACCCTTGGTATAAAGAATGGCTTGATGAATTAACATACGGAATTAGGGGATCGGAGTTCACGTACCGTACACTAGAATTAAGTGGGACGGGTGTCACGAACCACACTGATGTAGGGGATCGGAGTGTCACGGTCCGACACATAGTTATAGGGGAATCGGAGTGTCTGCGTACCGACCATAGAATAGTTGGACGTGGTGTCACGAACCACCCGTAGATTTAGGGGATCGGAGTGTCACGTTCCGATCACATATAGTAAGGGGATCGGAGTTGTCACGTATCGACACAAGGGAATAAGAATATAATCTTGAGAGATTACATATACTCAATCTAAAGACTGTATCCCAGAACAGTATGGTATGGAGTGCTTGAGTCCTCATAGATATGATACGGTATTATTTAATTATTTTTGTACTTGTTACTATCACATGTTAAGATATTATGTTGATTTTATGATATTATCTGAGATATATTGCTTTTCTATTTTGGGTTGGCCGATTAAATATGTACTCAGTACTTGTGTTTTGTACTGGCACCCCTACTTGTTATGTTTTCCTTCTTGTGTATTTGGTGGTATGTCACAAATTTGCCTCATCGTCGACTCCCAGTAATTCTAGCCATGCTTCGTCACACAGGATCTGTCAGGTGATCTAATGCTTCTAGCTTGGACTGGATCTCCTTCCTCATGCCATGATCTGTGAAGTTCGGCAAGACTAGCTTTTATTGTTTTAGCTTCTTATAAGACTCTTAGTTTAGTAATTGATTCAAGATGTTCTTGTGGTGATGATTCCAATTTTGGGGAAATAATAGATATTAATTTTATAAGTTTTGAATTGTCTTTATTTATGATTAAGTCTTTCCGCATTGCTTTATGTGATAGTTCAACTGAAATTATGATAAGGTTTTAGATTGGTTGGTTAGCTCACATTGGAAGGGTAATGTGTGTGCCAGTCGCGGACCCATTTGGGGTCGTGACAAACTGGTATCAGGCATTAGGTTCTTTGGTCTCATCACACAAGAACAGGTCTAGTAGAGTCTTAAATAACGGTTAGGGGACGCCTTTTAATTTTCTTTGAAGGCTATAAGACTTCAGACAATTCCATTTTTCTTTCTTTCTTTCGTGCTATTACTTGGATCCAATTGGTATCTAGTGATACAAATTGGTATCTGACCATCTTCACTCTAGTTCTTCATATGGTTAGAACTAGCAACGACTACGCCAACACAACTCACAAGACAAATGCCTTGAGCCCGCCAGGGGGCTGTAGCTCGAAGTGGAACAGTGGCAAGAGTCCAGCGGTAGAGGTCGTGGGAGGTACGTCCTTAGAGGGAAGGACGAGCACCCTAGCCCATCTGGTCTGAGGGCGGTGACTCCTCCACCGACTGAGGAATAGTAAGAGAAGGTGGATGAAGGCGAATTGAACAAGTACAGAATGCGAATGCCACCCGTGCCAACCTACCCCAGATGATCATCAGTTCTCGCTTATCTTAGTGGGTTGTCTGATCATGGTCAGGCACCACCAGTGTTTTCTGGCACCAACACCTCCGGTTTCAGAGGTACAACATGGCAGTCACTATGGCTCCTCTTATGATGCCTCATTGGACATAGGCACGTTTCCACGTCTTGCTACTGGCGCTATAATACAAGTGATCAGCATGAACTTTTCATAGGATATCTTGAAATTGGGAAACCTCCAGTCTTCAAGGTGCTGATCTGAAGATGCTACGATTTTCTGTGACTGTCATAGCTAACTACCACAAGATGGGTTAGTAGAACGGTTTGTGGTTGATTTCGTTAGTTATCAGTTTCAATGGAACCAAAATGTGGTGGGCGGTCACATGTTGAGTGTCAACCAACAGAGCACACCTATTACTTGGGCCTCATTCCTCTTTGTTTATGGAGAATATATCCCCCTACTTTGAGGGGATAGGAAAAGTGATGAGTCTTGAGCCTAGAGCAAGGTAGGATGTCGTCAATGCATATGAGGCTAAGTTTCGTGCACTAGCCAGATATCCAAGCCCAACTTGTTTTCGTCCCAAAGCGGATTCGCTGTTTTGTGAAGGTGTTGAGATCAGAGTTGCGAATTTTCATCTTTACAATAGCGGCCACAGCGAAATCTTTTCCTTTTCAGAAGTTGTAGACTAGTCGTGTAGAGGTGGAAGGAGTGAAGCCAGATGAACTCACCATGGCATCGACATCAAAGAGGTTTCGAAAGGGAGGTGAGTTTATGGTTCTTACTCTAGAGGACAGTTCCGGAGTTACACCGTTCGACCCATTCAGTCTTCACTACAGACTGTAGTTGGGGTCCACCTCAGACCGGTCAACATTGTCTGAGAGACCCATGCGTGAACTAGAGAGTGTTATGGATGTGGGGACTAGACATTAAGGAGTAATGTCCAAATAGAGTAATAGACCCCCCAATAGCTAGAGGTAGAGGTGGTCTGGCAGAGCCGTTATTCTGGAGGGCTTAGTGGCCGAGGTATGGTGGTCACCAAAACGGCAGGGTGATGGCAACTGGAGCCACTACATCACAACATGGTAGGGCAACGGACAAACAACGAAAGTGCCCATTGTTTATGCTTTCCCTGGGATATCGAGGCGGAGACCTCTGATGCTGTCATCACAAGTATCTTCTGGTTTTGTGATTGCAATGGCTTCGTATTGTTTGATCCTGGATCCACATTTTTCTTATGTATATTCTCATTTTGCTAATGGTCTAAATTTACATTGTGAATTACTTGATAGCCTATTCGTGTTTCCCACTCCGGTGGGTGAGTCTGTGGTAGTTGAAAAGGTTATAGGTCCTTGTTTGGTGAACTTTGTGTGGGAGTAACACTTATGTAGATTTGGTTATCTTAGAGTGGTTGATTTTGTGTAATTCTGGGTATGCTTGGCTTCTCTTCTCCGCAATTGCAATCTTGGATTGTAATGCTTAAACGGTGACGTTATCCAAGCCTGGGACAGATCCGTTAGTGTGTGAGGGTGACACACTCCAATACGGTGCGTAAATCTCCTTTCTTCATGCTAAGAAATGTTAGTAAGTATGTTTAGCTTTCTTGGCACATCTCAAGGATGACACTACCCAGTACTTCGATTGAGTCGGTTTCGGTGGTCCGTGAGTTTCTGATGTGTTCCCTACAGATCTTCCGGGTAGCCACCGATAGGTGATTGACTTCTGTATTGTCTTGAACCGGGTACTCGCCCGATTTCTATATCCCCCTTATAGAATGGCCCCCGCGAGTTAAGAGAATTAAAAGCCCAACTTCAAGATGTTGTTGAGCACAGCTTCATTAGACCAAGTGCATCTCCTTGGGGCTCCGGTTTTGTTTGTAAGAAGAAGGATGGGAGTTTTTCGATGTGCATAGACTACCGGCAGTTGAATAAGTGCACATAAAGAACACGTATCCTCTTCCTCGCATTGAATGACTTGTTTGATCATTACAATGGGCCTTGTGTCTTCTTAAGATTGACTTGAGATCGGTTATATCACAATTGAAATACGGAACGATGTGCACATACCTGCTTTAGAGACCAGGTATGGGC